>WNWK01002046.1:0-117500 GCA_009830355.1 Cherax destructor
AACACAACTCCACGTCCGTGCCCCGGGAATGTGGCAAGACAACCACTTCCGAATTTGCTGGGCCACAGGAGTGAGAGGGCAGGTTGCTTCAGGGCCAGTAGTGCCACCGGGAGTCACAATAAACACTATAACCAGCGATTAGGGCACAATAGCAAATAGTTCTACAGTGAACTCTGATAACTTTATTGGAAGCTGGATACAATATAACTGCTATGAAAGCACCACTGTAAACGACACTCCCGTTTCACTCTTTGATCCATCATAATAAAATCTTGATCCTTTACTTAGGGATCCCCGTCCCATGAGTTAAGGTCATTACTGGCCCCAGATTCTTAAGGATCTCCGTCCCATGAGTTAAGGTCATTACTGGCCCCAGATTCTTAGGGATCCCCGTCCCATGAGTTAAGGTCATTACTGGCCCCAGACTCTTAGGGATCCCCGTCCCATGAGTTAAGGTCATTACTGGCCCCAGACTCTTAGGGATCCCCGTCCCATGAGTTAAGGTCATTACTGGCCCAGATCTTAGGGATCCCGTCCCATGAGTTAAGGTCATTACTGCCCCAGACTCTTAGGGATCCCGTCCCATGAGTTAAGGTTATTACTGGCCCCAGATTCTTAAGGATCCCGTCCCATGAGTTAAGGTCATTACTGGCCCCAGATTCTTAGGGATCCCCGTCCCATGAGTTAAGGTCATTACTGGCCCCAGACTCTTAGGGATCCCCGTCCCATGAGTTAAGGTCATTACTGGCCCCAGATTCTTAGGGATCCCCGTCCCATGAGTTAAGGTCATTACTGGCCCCAGATTCTTAGGGATCCCGTCCCATGAGTTAAGGTCATTACTGGCCCCAGATTCTTAGGGATCCCGTCCCATGAGTTAAGGTCATTACTGGCCCCAGACTCTTAGGGATCCCCGTCCCATGAGTTAAGGTCATTACTGGCCCCAGATTCTTAGGGATCCCGTCCCATGAGTTAAGGTCATTACTGGCCCCAGATTCTTAGGGATCCCGTCCCATGAGTTAAGGTCATTACTGGGCCCAGACTCTTAGGGATCCCCGTCCCATGAGTTAAGGTCATTACTGGCCCCAGATTCTTAGGGATCCCCGTCCCATGAGTTAAGGTCATTACTGGCCCCAGATTCTTAGGGATCCCCGTCCCATGAGTTAAGGTCATTACTGGCCCCAGATTCTTAGGGATCCCCGTCCCATGAGTTAAGGTCATTACTGGCCCAGACTCTTAGGGATCCCCGTCCCATGAGTTAAGGTCATTACTGGGCCCAGACTCTTAGGGATCCCCGTCCCATGAGTTAAGGTCATTACTGGGCCCAGATCTTAGGGATCCCGTCCCATGAGTTAAGGTCATTACTGGCCCCAGACTCTTAGGGATCCCCGTCCCATGAGTTAAGGTCATTACTGGCCCCAGATTCTTAGGGATCCCCGTCCCATGAGTTAAGGTCATTACTGGCCCCAGATTCTTAGGGATCCCGTCCCATGAGTTAAGGTCATTACTGGCCCCAGACTCTTAGGGATCCCCGTCCCATGAGTTAAGGTCATTACTGGCCCCAGATTCTTAGGATCCCTCGTCCCATGAGTTAAGGTCATTACTGGCCCCAGATTCTTAGGATCCCCGTCCCATGAGTTAAGGTCATTACTGGCCCCAGATTCTTAGGGATCCCCGTCCCATGAGTTAAGGTCATTACTGGCCCCAGACTCTTAGGGATCCCCGTCCCATGAGTTAAGGTCATTACTGGCCCCAGACTCTTAGGGATCCCCGTCCCATGAGTTAAGGTCATTACTGGCCCAGATTCTTAGGGATCCCCGTCCCATGAGTTAAGGTCATTACTGCCCCAGACTCTTAGGGATCCCCGTCCCATGAGTTAAGGTCATTACTGGCCCCAGATTCTTAGGGATCCCGTCCCATGAGATAAGGTCATTACTGGCCCCAGATTCTTAGGGATCCCCGTCCCATGAGTTAAGGTCATTACTGGCCCCAGATTCTTAGGGATCCCCGTCCCATGAGTTAAGGTCATTACTGGCCCCAGATTCTTAGGGATCCCCGTCCCATGAGTTAAGGTCATTACTGGCCCCAGACTCTTAGGGATCCCCGTCCCATGAGTTAAGGTCATTACTGGCCCCAGATTCTTAGGGATCCCCGTCCCATGAGTTAAGGTCATTACTGGCCCCAGATTCTTAGGGATCCCCGTCCCATGAGTTAAGGTCATTACTGGTCCCAGAGTCTTAGGGATCCCGTCCCATGAGTTAAGGTCATTACTGGCCCCAGACTCTTAGGGATCCCGTCCCATGAGTTAAGGTCATTACTGGCCCCAGACTCTTAGGGATCCCCGTCCCATGAGTTAAGGTCATTACTGGCCCCAGATTCTTAGGATCCCGTCCCATGAGTTAAGGTCATTACTGGGCCCAGACTCTTAGGATCCCGTCCCATGAGTTAAGGTCATTAATGGCCCCAGATTCTTAGGGATCCCCTGTCCCATGAGTTAAGGTCATTACTGGGCCCAGACTCTTAGGATCCCCGTCCCATGAGTTAAGGTCATTACTGGCCCAGACTTAGGGATCTCCGTCCCATGAGTTAAGGTCATTACTGGGCCCAGACTCTTAGGATCCCCGTCCCATGAGTTAAGGTCATTACTGGCCCCAGATTCTTAGGGATCCCCGTCCCATGAGTTAAGGTCATTACTGGCCCAGATCTTAGGGATCCCGTCCATGAGTTAAAGTCATTACTGGGCCCAGACTCTTAGGGATCCCCGTCCCATGAGTTAAGGTCATTACTGGCCCAGACTCTTAGGGATCCCCGTCCCATGAGTTAAGATCATTACTGGCCCAGAATCTTAGGGATCCCGTCCCATGAGTTAAGGTCATTACTGGCCCAGACTCTTAGGGATCCCCGTCCCATGAGTTAAGCTCATTACTGGGCCCAGACTCTTAGGGATCCCCGTCCCATGAGTTAAGATCATTACTGGTCCCAGACTCTTAGGGATCCCCGTCCCATGAGTTAAGCTCATTACTGGCCCCAGACTCTTAGGGATCCCCGTCCCATGAGTTAAGATCATTACTGGGCCCAGACTCTTAGGGATCCCCGTCCCATGAGTTAAGAAGGCAAGAAGTATAACCCACCTCTCAAAGAGTCACAATATTTTTTACTAAACAAAATTTAATACATCCCCAGTGTGATGCTACAATATTGTTCAGAAGTAAAGTAGCGTGGAAATAAGTAGCAACTGGAGAGTCTATTATACCTGGAGAGGGTTTCGGGGGTCAACGCCCCCACGGCCCCGTCTGGATAGATCTACCATTAACATATAACCTGGAAATTAACAAAATAAAGGTTTCCCTCCATTGTGTTGCGTTATCAAGCCGCGCCTTGATGATGGCACAGGGAAGAGCGAAACTAACCCAAAAAGTTTTTTCCAGGATTCATGGCATGGATTCTCTAATTTATTAACCTTTTTCAGTAAAGCTTTCGAGGCTGTTGATCATGATAAAGAATTCGATATTGTTTATTTAGATTTTAGTAAGGCTTTTGATAGAGAACCACATCAGAGACTGTTAAAGAAAGTGGGGGAAAAGAGTTATCATGGATCGAGTCATGGCTCACGAACAGGAAGAAGAGAGTGTGCATAAATGGGGTAAAATCCTAATGGGGATCTGTAACAAGTGGCGTTCCACAGGGATCAGTCCGTTGTTGTTTATAATATATATCAATGACCTTGACGAAGGAATTACTAGTGATATGAGCATCTTTGCCGACGACACGACGATAGGTAGGATAACTGATTCAAACGTAGATGTCCTGGAACTTCAGGAGGATTTAGACAAACTTAAGGACCTGCATTGTATGGGCCAGTAGGCCTTCTGCAGTGTTCCTCCATTCTTATGTTCTTATGTTCTTATGAAACATCTGGCTTCCAACACCAATTTGTGGGTTAGCTGGGTTAGTGTGTTTTATTCTTCACATGGAAATAGATAGTTGTTAAAAAAAACGGTAGAGCGTATACAGAAGTACATCTATGCCGGTAGAACACAGTGGACAGTCAGAGATATACGAAAAATATTTGACAGCGAGCAAGAGTATACAAAAAGATCAAAGGGGGAATTCAATGAATGGTTACGCCATAATTGAATTACACTGTTTTAATCAGCATGACAGCAGCATTTTATTCCATTGCCTACAATATACGGACACTAGCAATTTTTCGTTACTAGGGTGTATAGAGGAGCCGGTGTGTACACACACACATACACACACACACATATATATATATATATATAATGTCGTGCTGAATAGGTAACATTTGCGATTTTGGCATAACACTCTTCTTGCCGAATAAGGCAAGCGAAAATTTGTGTATGCAATAATTTCGCAAAAATAATTCTGAACCTAACGAAAAAAATATACATATTTCATTGTGTTTGTTTATTAAATTATTGTGAACTTATCTAAAATATATTTAGTTGGAATAGGCTAAATTAAATTGTGCTTGTTATAATAAGGTTAGGTAAGTTTTCTAAGGTCCTTCTGGTACAAAATTATTTATTTTTACACTAACATAAATGAAAAAAATATATCATTAAATGTATAAGAGAAAATTTTAGAAAGGACTTAATTTTAAATGACTTCTTGCTAATTGACCAATTTTACCCATTCAGCACGACATGTATAGAATATAATATATAGGTAATGAGAGAGAAACACATAAGCAGTATAATGTGATCCTTATTGACAACGTTTCGGCCACGCAGTGGGCTTTATCGAGTCACAAAGAGATCTGTCTGTGACTCGATAAAGCCCACTGCGTGGGCGAAACGTTGTCAATAAAGGATCACATTATACTGCTTATGTGTTTATCTTTCCATTGTGTCGATATTTTATACCATTTATTTCCATCAGGTAATGAGAGATTGGATATTAAACTGGAGGAAGTAAATGTGCTCAGACATTTGGGAGTGGACGTGTCGACACATGGTTCCATGAAAGATGAGGTGAACAAGAGAACTGACGCAGGCAAAAAGGTGGGTGGTGCACTGAGGCACCTATTGAGACAAAGAACTTCATCCATAGAGATAAAAACAGGGAAAATGTAACTGAGTATAGTGGTAACAACACTGTAGTATGGGTGTGAAACGTGGGTTTTGAATGTTGCAGCGAGGAGAAGGAGGAGGAGGCTGGAGGCAGTAGAGATGTTATGTTTGACAGCAATGTGTGAAGTGTAAATTATGCAGAGAATTCGCAGTTTGGAAATCAGGAGGTGTGGAGTTACCAAAATTATTATTCAGAGAGTTGTTGAAGTGGGTTGGACATTTAGAGGGGCTGGAGAGGAGAGGGTAAAGGTTAAGAGTGCTTAAGACATCCAACAGGCTTATATGAACGTGTTAGATTGGAATAAGTGGAGGAAAGTGGTTTTTATGATTTGATGTGCAACTAGAGTGTAAGATAACATTTATAAAAGAATTCAGAAAAACTGGTTAGCCTGACTTGAGTCCTGGAGGTGGGAAGTACAGTGCCTGTTCTCTGAAGGAGGGATGGGGATGCTGCAGTTTAGAGAGTCATCTGATCTGAGATGTTAGCACACTTCTTACAAAAGTTATTGAATGAGTGACAATGTTTTTATCTGTCAGGTCACCCTAACTCAGTGGGAGACGGCCGATATATATATATATATATATATATATATATATATATATATATATATATATATATATATATATAATATATATAATATATATATATATATATATATATATATATGTCGTGCCGATTAGGTAAAACTTGCGATTTAGGCTTAAATAGCAACGCTCACCTTGCCATATAAGACAAGTGAAAATTTGTGTATGCAATAATTTCGCCAAAATCATTCTGAACATAACGAAAAAATATATTTCATTGTGTTTGTTTATTATTAAATTAATGTTAACGTATCTAAAATATATATAGTTGGGTTAGGCTAAATTAAATTGCGCTTGTTGTAATAAGGTTAGGTAGGTTTTCAAAGTTTCTCTTGGTACAAAATTATAAATTCTTACATTAACATAAATGAAAAAATATATCTTTAAACGTATAAGAGCAAATTTTAGAAAGGACTTAATTTTAGATGAGTTCTTGCTAATTGACCAGTTTTACCTAATCGGCACGACATATATATATATATATATATATATATATATATATATATATATATATATATATATATATATATATATATATATATATATATATATATATATATATATATATAAGACAACCACTATGAAAAAATAGAGGAATTCCAAGCGCTTTCGTGACTACTCACACACACACACATATATATATATATATATATATATATATATATATATATATATATATATATATATATATATATATATATGTCGTGCCGATTAGGTAAAACTTGCGATTTTGGCTTAAATAGCAACGCTCACCTTGCCATATAAGACAAGTGAAAATTTGTGTATGCAATAATTTCGCCAAAATCATTCTAAACATAACGAAAAAATATATTTCATTGTGTTTGTTTATTATTAAATTAATGTTAACGTATCTAAAATATATTTAGTTGCGTTAGGCTAAATTAAATTGCGCTTGTTGTAATAAGGTTAGGTAGGTTTTCAAAGTTTCTCTTGGTACAAAATTATAAATTCTTACATTAGCATAAATGAAAAAATATATCTTTAAACGTATAAGAGAAAATTTTAGAAAGGATTTAATTTTAGATGAGTTCTTGCTAATTGACCAGTTTTACCTAATCGGCACGACATATATATATATATATATATATATATATATATATATATATATATATTATATATATATAAACACTAAACTCAAGCCGAAGGAGACTCGAACCTATGAACCTTGGGACAAGATACACAGTACTCTGCTCTCGAACACAATGGTCAATACTGACACAAGCTTACATTAAGCATTTTGGACAAAGCAGCAGCATTCAGGAGGTGGCTTTGAGTTTTCATTTCATCCCCTGCATGCATCGACCAACGAAATATTTTTTTACAATGTTTAGAATTCTTCAGCTGGTCGATGCATGAAGGGAATGAGATGAAAACTCAAAGCCACCTCCTGAATGCTGGCTGCTTGATCCAAAAGGCTTAATGAACTTGGTGTCAAAGTATTGACCATTGTGGTTCAGAGAGCAGAGTACTGTGTATCTGTCCCAAGGTTCATAGGTTCGAGTCTCCTTGCGAGTTATGTTATATATATATATATATATATATATATATATATATATATATATATATATATATATATATATATATATGTGTGTGTGTGTGGTGTGTGTTGTGTGTGTGTGTGTGTGTGTGTGTGTGTATGTGTGTTTTGGGAACCCATAATTACTATACAAGTCGAACATCTCCACCTTCACCTTAACAGTCACCATTAACACCATAACTGCCACCATCACCACCATACTTGTGACTGATTTCTAGGGTTTTACTCCAGCAGCCAGGTCACAGGCCAGGCTGCATTGTTGACCGCCTGGTCAATCAGGCTGTTTGTGCTTGCGGGCTACAGACTCACACAACCATCATAGCCCAGCTGATCAGGAATTTGCACCAGACAGTGGTCCAGTATTGCTTTAAAAAAAAGTTTGCTTTCGTGTCTGCAATATTTCTGATTTCTGCTTGTAACAGGTTGAAGAGTCTTGGGGCACACATGTTTATTCATTGCTCTTCATTGAATTAGTTCTACAATTTCCTCCATATCTTTTACTCTAGCAAGTTGTTATGGCTGTGCATAGGCTAGGGACCAGGTCCCAATTATCATCCACGTATCTATTATTAGGTATCTCTCTCTCTACCCTTCTAGGGAGTACAATTACCGGTACTCTGAGGCCTTCTTATAACAACCACAAGTACCTCTCATCATAACCACCACCATATCAACCCCAACATCCACAATAACCTTCACCACCACAATAACCTGCCCACACAACCACCACAATAACCTGCCCACACAACCACAACTAATATTCCACCATCACCGTAGCAACCTCTCACCACTGCAATATCCTTCCCAAACCACCATAACAATATCCTAACACCACCATAACTCCCCACCACCACTATCATACCACCACCATAACCCCCACCACCACTGTCCTACCACCACCATAACTCCTCACCACCACTATCCTACCACCACCATAACTCCCCACCACCACTATCCTACCACCACCATAACTCCCCACCACCACTATGCTACCACCACCATAACTCCCCACCACCACTATCCTACCACCACCATAACTCCCCACCACCACTATCCTACCACCACCATAACCCCCACCACCACTATCGGTGATATACTGTACATGCAAATGTGTGGTGTGCCCGTGCTGGGGAGTGTGCCAACACTCATCAATATCTTCCTCCACCATACTCACCAACAACACCACCACCACCACTCACCAACAACACCACCACCACCACCACTCACCAACAATACCACTTTCAAAAACCAATACTCACCAACAACACCAACACCACTCACCAACACCAGTCACCAACAACATACTCATCAACACATCACCAACAACACAATGACCATCACCACACTAATAGCACATTCACCAACACATCAACACACTAACAACACACTCACGACCAACAACACACTCATCAATAACTCACCAACAACACACTCATCACCAGCAACACTCACCAACAACACACTACCAGCAACACTCACCAACAACACACTACCAGCAACACTCACCAACAACATACTACCAGCAACACTCAGCAACAACACCACCACCACCAAGGTGTAGTCCCTGTGTGCTGGAGACCAACACAATAACACAACACACATCTGGCTCGTCAAGGTATCTTCACGCTAGTGAAGGGCTCTTGATCCCAGGAATGTAGCAAGCCTCCCTTTCCTTGGATGAAACCAAATTTTCTCCTATTCCAAAAGCGTTCTTTGACCCCTACATATTTAGCGCTTCCCCATTACAATAAAAAGGCAATAATAATAACAATAAATAATAATAATAATAATAATAATAATAATAATAATAACAATAATAATAATAATAATAATAATAATAATAATAATAATTATAACAATAATAATAATAATAATAATAATAAATAATAATAATCTGGCCACAACAGTAGTATCACCAACGGAACTTTATCCTGATATAATTTAACAGGATAAAATACTACGCTGTACAACATGAATATTTTTTAATATATTGTAAACCAAGAACAGTAGTGTGTGGAAAGACGGGTTCACCTCCACCTGCTACACCAGCACATGTGTGCACATACACCTGCTACAACAGCACATGTTTGCACATACACCTGCTACACCAACATATGTGTACACATACACCTGCTACACCAGCACATGTGTACACATACACCTGTTACACCAACATATGTGTACACGTACACCTGCTACCCAAGCCTCCGGATCATTCGCCTCTACGGTAAAAAACAAGGACAAAATATAAATCTCACTTTTATGCAAATGTCTGACACTCTCCATACTCAGCACACAAGTCAGGTAAGAATGGCTGCCAGCAACTTTACATCTATTCTGAATTGTACCTGACTAAATGAAAGCGAGATTTATGGTATTTTTCCCTTAACACAGTTGTTGTGTATGGAAAAACGTGGGGAGACAACAGCGTGAGCAACATGGCACGGTTGCCAGAGCAAGGTTTGAAAATTTCCAGCGTGTTGAAAAACGCAAGGAAGTGATCGTAGCGTGAGCGAAGTCAGCGTCAGCGAAGTCAGCGTCAGCGAAGTCAGTGTCAGCGGCGGTGCTGACGACTGCTGCTCTTGGTGAATATGATGAAAGGGATGATTATAATACACAATATTATCACCATCCTTTCCAAGTCTAGAGATACAATATAGTGAAGTGTATAGCAGTGTGTGTGTGTGTTGCAGCAGCGTGAGTGTTCCTCTCAGACATGAACGTAGTTGGCAACACAAGACCACTAGCAGCACCACCGCAAGCATAACCATCACCAATACCAGGCTCACCACTACCTGCGCCATCACCAGCACCGCCACAACCACCATCATCACCAGCAGCAGCGGGGACAGTCAACAATGGAGCAAGCACTTGGTCTCAAGAGAGATGCCTCTGCCGGCTGTTGTCAGGTGTCCTCCCAAGGTGTTTGTCTCCACCTGGCTCGGCAAGGCTTTGCTTTGCTCGCTCGCTCTCTCTCTCTCTCTCTCTCTCTCTCTCTCTCTCTCTCCTGAACGAGGATGCTGCCATAACCGGATCTTTTAACATCGTCTATTGACCAGTTTGCACTGCCTGCCGTTGGCTGGCTCCTGTTACTCAACTATAAGTCACAGTACAGAACTATCATTGCTGCCTCCATCTTTCTGTGGTCTCCCACGTGTGAGAAACACACCACAGACAACGAGGGAGAACAATGAAATAAGCACAAGAAATATGAATATGGAAGGATGAGAGGGGAAAAAGAGTAAGAGTTGGGAAATAACACGACATCAAAAAGGAAGCCAGACTCAAAGCTGCTACACACACACAAGAGCCAAGATGACAGCAACCCTTCCAAGATAAGCTGGGTAAATATCAAAGAGAGAGAAAGCTAGATGAATACACATGTGCAACACCTGGGTATCTTTACTGTTGGTGATAAGGATACTCAAGTATTAAACATGTGTGTTATTCATCAAGAAGTCAGTATTGTATACCATTATTAGCCAGTGTTGAAGATATCATTAGTCACAGTTGCAGTGATCAGTGTTGTAGGCATCATGAGCTAGTGTTACAGACATTATCTAGTGTAGTAGCCATTACTGCCAGTGTAGCAGCCATCACTGGAGTGTTGCAGGCATTACTGCCAGTGTTTCAGCCATCATTAGCCAGTGTTGCAGTCATTAGCAAGTGTTGTAATCATTGCCAGTGTTGCAATCATTAGCTAGTGTTGCATCCATCATTACCGGTCTCGCAGTCAGCCTAAGCCAGTGTTGCAGCAGTGTTGCAAGTGTTGCTGCGCACCATACATTGTGGTGCTGGTCGCTCCCCTCTCTCATTAAGGCTTCAATAATACACTGATGGCTGGCAATGTATTCACTGGACGAGGGTCGATGGTGGTAGTGGTGGTGAAGGAAGTGATCGTAGTAGTAGTGATGGTGCTAGTGATGGTGGAGGTGGTGGTAGTGATGGTGGTGGTGGTGGTGAAGGTAGTGATCGTAGTAGTAGTGATGGTGGTGGTAGTGTTCGTAATAGTGATGGTGGTAGTGGTGATAGAAGTGGTAGTGGTGGTGGAGCTATAACAAGGGAATGCGGGGGGTACCAGCTATAAGAAGGGCAGACAGGGAGGGTACCAGCCATAAATAGGGAAGAGAGGGAGGTACCAGCTATAACAAGGAAAGAGAGGGAGGTACCAGCCATAACAAGGAAAGAGAGGGAGGTACCAGCTATAACAAGGAAAAAGAGGGAGGTACCAGCTATAACAAGTTAAGACAGGGGGTACCAGCTATAGCAAGTTAAGACAGGGGAAGTACCAGCTATAACAAGGGAAGACAGAGGGGTACCAGCTATAACAAGGGAAGACAGGTGGGTACCAGTTATAACAAGAGAAGACAGGGGGTACCAGTTATAACAAGGAAAGACAGGGGGTACCAGTTATAACAAGGGAAGACAGGTGGGTACCAGTTATAACAAGGGAAGACAGGGGGTACCAGTTATAACAAGGGAAGACAGGGGGGTACCAGTTATAACAAGGGAAGACAGATGGGTACCAGTTATAACAAGGGACGACAGGGGGTACCAGCTATAACAAGGGAAGACAGGGGGGTACCAGTTATAACAAGGGAAGACAGGGGGGGTACCAGCTGTGAGCACGAGGGTAGTGGTTACGGGACTGGCCTTGAGCAACCAGCACTGTATTGATTGCTGTTGACTGGGTGGCTAGTTGTCTGGCTGACTGGCTAGTTGGCTGGCTGGCTAGCTGACAGGTCTGATATCTAGTCGGATGGATGGCTGACTAGCTGACAGGTCTGATATCTAGTCGGATGGATGGCTGACTGGCTAGAGAGCTAGGTGAATGAACGACAATTCAGCTAGTTGGTTGGCTAGCTAGCTAGCCAAGAGGCTTACCGAACGACTGATTGACTGACTGACAGTCACAATGAAGCACCAGACAGACGGCTGACTCAGTTACTCCTCAGAATTAACCACAATCTCTCTCTCATGAAACTCATTTCACTGTCGCTACTACTGCACATGAAAGATGAAGTCAGTTGCTTTGAAGGAAGAATTACCTACGTTCTCCTCAAAGACGACTGCAACACTTTGATGTCATTATCCGAGGCAGCAGTGCTAATATTGCTGCACGTGTCCACTCTGCACTCATGATAATCTTATTGCAAACTGCAAGATCAGTAGTAGCTAGGTGTGTTGCGCTCGCTGCGCGATCCGCAAAAAAAAGGTATCCCCGTGTTGCATAAGCCCAGTCTCCTCTACCTCACTGCACTCAAAAGGAATAGCGGAAGATGATCATTAAAATTTCAATGCACCAAAATACACACACACACACACACACACACACACACACACACACACACACACACACACACACACACACACATACACAGTGGAGACAGAAAAGACTCCGGGAAGTCAGAATAGAGGGGTACACCAACAAAGGATATACCAACAAGTGCTGGATGAAATACGCACAACCGAGGAGGTGAAGAATCTAAATGAACTTGATACCTCAAAGGCGGTGGGACCGGACATCTCTCCGTGGGTCCTTAGAGAGGGAGCAGAGATGCTGTGTGTGCCACCAACAACAACTTTTAACACATCCACTGAAACTGGGCAACTACCTGAGGTACGGAAGACGGCAAATGTAGTCCCGATTTTTAAGAAAGGAGACAGACACGAGGCACTAAACTACAAACCAGTGTCACTGACGTGTATAGTATGCAAAGTCATGGAGAAGATTATCAGGAGGAGAGTGGTGGAACACCTAGAACGGAACAAACTTATAAACGACAACCAGCACGGATTCAGGGAAGGAAAATTCTGTCACAAACCTTCTGGAGTTTTATGACAAGGTAACGGAAGTAAGACACGAGAGAGACGGGTGGGTAGATTGCATTTTCTTGGACTGCAAGAAGGCCTTCGACACAGTTCCTCACAAGAGATTAGTGCAAAAGCTAGAGGCTCAGGCATGCATAACAGGAAGAGCACTGCAATGAATCAGAGAATACCTGACGGAGGCAACAACGAGTCATGGCACGTGACGAGGTGCCAGAGTGGGTGCCTGTGACGGGCGGGGTTCCCCAGGAGTCAGTCCTAGGACCAGTGCTATTTTTGGTATATGTGAATGACATGACGGAAGGGATAGACTCAGAAGTGTCCCTGTTTGCAGATGATGTGAAGTTAATAAAGAGAAATAAATCGGTTGAGGATCAGGCAGGACTACAGAGAGACTTGAACAGGCTGCAAGCCTGGTCCAACAACTGTCTACTCGAATTTAACCCCGCCAAATGCAAAGTCATGAAGATCGGGGAAGGGCAAAAAAAGACCGCAGACAGAGTATAGGCCAAAGACTGCAGACCTCACTCAAGGAAAAGCATCTTGGGGTGAGTATAATACCTAGCACATCTCCTGAAGCACACATCAACCAGATAACTGCTGCAGTATATGGGCGCCTGGCAAACCTGAGAATAGCATACCGATACCCCAGTAAGGAATAGTTCAAGACTCTGTACACCGTGTACGTCAGGTCCATATTGAAGTATGCAGCACCAGTTTGGAACCCACACCTGGTCAATCACGTCAAGAAATTAGAGAAAGTGCAAAGGTTTGCAACAAGATAGTTCCAGAGCTTAGGGGAATGTCCTACGAAGAAAGGTTAAGGGAAAATGACCTAACGACACCGGAGGACAGGAGGTCAGGGGAGACATGATAACGACATACAAAATACTGCGAGGAATTGACAAGGTGGACAGAGACAGGATGTTCCAGAGATGGGACACAGAAACAAGGGGTTACAATTGGAAGTTGAAGACTCAGATGAGTCAAAGGGATGTTAGGAAGTATTTCTTTAGTCAGAGTTGTCAAGAAGTGGAATAGTTTGGCAAGTGATGTAGTGGAGGCAGGAGCCATACATAGTTTAAGACGACGATTGATAAAGCTCATGGAGCAGGGAGAGAGAGGACCTAGTAGCAATCAGTGAAGAGGTTGGGCCAGGAGCTATGATTCGACCCCTGCAACCTTAAGTAGGTGAGTACACACACACACACATATATATATATATGTATGAGTTTGTATGTATGCTTGTGCAGATGTTTGCAGAGCATGTTTATGCATGTATGTTTCTACACCTAAGTAAATGTGCATATGTATGTGTGTGAGACTGTATACCTGTGTATATGTATTGTGCTTATGCATGTGTATATGAATGAATGGTATGTGTATATGTTTATATTTATGCGCACACTTTTGCATTTGTGCATATATGTACTGTTTGTATGTATAAAACATCTTTGTATGTATACAGGCATGTATGCATATTTGTGCATGTGTATTCATGTATATACATACTTCTGCAAGTGTATATCACAATCACTCATCACTATCAAACGAAAACCTTAGATGGTATGAGGAAACTGTAGCTAACAGATGACCGGCTCTGGCATCAAGCCGTGCGGTGTTTAAGGGTTCACTAAACTCAGAAAAAAGAAAATGTTTTTTAAGACAGTCCAATTTAATAAAAATTCAGCGCAGTAAAATATTTACTGCGCTGACAAATTTGCAAAACTAAAACTGAATGGCTGCTATCCTGGCTGTACGACGCGTCACCCATAAACTACTGAAGCCATTCAGATGTTGATGCATATATTTTGATTTTGATGAAAAACGGGAATCAAAATCTCACTCAATTTTCCACATAAAACAGTCAAAACTGCACCAATTGAATACACCTGAATTTCACTCTCCGCCGTCGTTTAATTAGGAAGCACCTTGGTAAGTTTGAAGCTTCGCCTCTGAGGGTTTCGGAAATTATGTGAGCCATTCCAGGATGCTGGAATAGGCACCTGCACTTACCAATTGTTCCTAGAATCTGGTCTCTGTTACTGTACACAAGCATTCATAATTTGAATCCTATGGGATACAGGTTTCTTGTTTTATAAGTGAAAGAAAATAAAAGTTGGAAGAAAAAAAAGAAAAAAGTTCAAGTATCCTTCAGGGATACCTAATGACACACACACACACACACACACAGGTGTCGGAATGGGCAAATGTGACAAGTGGGGTCCCACAAGGGTCAGTACTTGGACTAGTACTGTTGTATATGTAAAAGCAGTCTGTCCTCTTAACCACAGACAACACAGCACTGTTGTAAAAATAGTCAAATGAGTGCCTGTTGACGGAGTCTTGATCAGTTGAAATATCGTCTTTCATATTATTATAGTTTTTCCATTGTAACCTAACTTAACATAACCCAACCTAACCTGAGAAATGGGCTGCAAACTATCTGAAAGTGTGACATAGCAAATGTGACACTAATGAGGAGACTACAAACACGGGTAGACCAGGAAACAATACAAATGGATCTGGATAAGCTACAGGATTGGTCTGACAAGTCTCTATTGGAATTTAACCCCAGGAAATGCAAAGTTATGAAAATCGGAAAACAAACACGTCCGGAAACAGTGTACAGATTCTGGGGACAAAGGCTGCAAACCTCCCTTAAAGAGAAGCACCTCGGGGTGAGCATAGTTCCCAGCATTTCGGCACAGTTAACTGAATAACTGTTGCAGCAAACACAAGACTGGCAAATTTAAGGATAGCTTTCAGGATCATCCACAAGGAGGCATTCACGACTTTACACAAGGCATATGTCAGGGCCATCGTAGAGTATGCCACGCATCTTATAAAGAATACTGTAAAGAAGCTGGAAAAGGTGCAAAAGTTTGCTACGAAACTAATGCTCAATCTGTGCGGTACGAGCTATGAGGAGAGGCTAAAGGAGCTAAACCTAACCACACTAGAGGACAGGACCATAGTTGACATGATTACAACGTACAAAATACTGTGGAAAATAAGTCTGTTTGAAGGAAAGATAAGGCTCTCGCATCCGGGAGTGAAACCGATTGTGGAGAAATTTCTCCAGGAGGGGGGTATTGGCCCCCTTCTGCCCTTTCAAGCCCCTCCCAACCTAAGAAAGGGGCAGTGACGTCTTGTTTTCTTCCACGTCAAGTTGGACATAGATGTATCCAGTCTAGACGCACCACTTCCTTGTAAGTTACGTCACGGCTGACCACTGTTGTAATTTGGATGGGTTAATGAGAGATAATCGATCTCTTACTGTAGTAGGAATATTAAGAAAATCCTACACCCACTCTATCATGTTAAAGATACATACACAGTCCTCTAAGCCCAGACACAGCAAGAAATCAGGCATTCTGCATTGCTTCCTGTAGAAGTATGGCAAGCAAGGGAAACATGCTTGATCGACACTTCCTTTATGTCAGGGCACGCCGGGCGAGCGAGGGGCGAGTAGATTAGATTGCATTATACTATCCCAGAGGGAATATTAATGCCAGGTTAACAGATAAAAAAAAATTTGTTCAGCGCATTTTTTGTGTATAAAAGACAATCCACAGTAGCGGTATATTACAAAGAAGTGTGCACACTTCTTGTAGTGACATTACTGCAAATAGACAAATATTGAAGAAGAATGTAGTAACAGCGAGTGTAACAAAGTTCCAGACTAGGACGGTGACATTTCTCAGCGATACCTCAAACAAGACAGCATTATCTGGGTGATAATTATGGGTCCGATACAAATACCCAGGTAAGTCTACTCAGACGTTTTAAAGTTCTATTGACTGCGCAGTTAGGAACTGATTTATGTGCTAGGCAGATTTATCATACACCCAGTTATGCGAGGGCTTTTTAGCCCAACCCAGTAAGTTGTTCAGTATTCATTTACTGAAAGTATGGGTATACGCCCCCATGGGGCAATTATCATTACACTCACTTTATAAATATTTGGGGGATCTTTCAGGCCGCAGCTGCAGAAAGATGACCCAGCAACAAAGTACAGTGTTACCTGTTACTGTACCAGTTGATGTTCTACCAATGTAAAATTTATCACACCGGTAGTGGTCAGTAGAGGCGAGGCCAGGAGCTGAGGCTCGACTCCTGTAATCACTATTAGGTGGGTGAATACACACACACAAACTTTTGCACCTTTTCCAGCTTCTTTACAGTATTCAACCACAAGGAAATCGATTGGGAGAACTTGGAGCCACATGGGGGCCAAGAACCATGGAGGGCTAAGATGATGGAGGTGGTACTGGTAAACCTTATGTACCAACACGTAAGGGACACTACCAGAGAGAGAGGAGAGTATGAACCAGCAAGACTGGACCTAGTATTCACCTTGAGTAGTGCAGATATTGAGGACATCACATATGAAAGACCCCTCGGGGGCCAGTGATCATGTGGTTCTGAGCTTTGAATACATAGTTACAAGTGGAGGGGGAAGCAGGAAGTTCCAGACAAAGGAAGCCAAATTACAAGAAAGGGGACTACGCAGGCATGAAGAACTTCCTGCATGGGGTTCAATGGGACAGAGAACTGGCAGGGAAGTCAGTAAACGAGATGGAATATGTGACAACAATATGCAAGGAAGCTGAGGTGAGGTTTGTGCCCAAGGGTAACAGGAACAATGAAAAAGCCTGGATGAGCCCATGGTTCACCCAAAGGTGCAGGGAGGCCAAAACCAAGTGTGCTAGGGAATGGAAGAAGTATTGAAGGCAAAGGACCCAGAAGAATAAGGAGAGCAGTCGTAGAGCCAGAAATGAATATGCACAGGTAAGAAGGGAGGCCACACGACAGTACGAGAATGACATAGCAGCGGAAGTCAAATCTCACCCAAAACTGTTGTACAACCACATCAGGAGGAAAACAACAGTCAAGGACCAGGTGATCAGGCTGAGGAAGGAAGGAGGGGAGGTCACAAGAAATAACTGCGAAGTATGTGAGGAGCTCAACATGAGATTCAAAGAAGTGTTCACAAAGGAGATAGAAGGTCCTCCAGAAAAGCGGAGAGGTGGGGTACACCATCAAGTGTTGGACACAATACATACAACCGAGGAAGAAGTGAAGAGGCTGCTAAGCGAGTTAGATTAGTCAAAGGCGATGGGGCCGGATAACATCTCTCCATGGGTCCTGAGAGAGGGAGCAGAGGTGCCATGTGTACCACTAACAACAATCTTCAACACATCTATCGAAACAGGGCGACTACCTGAAGTATGGAAGACAGCAAATGTAGTCCCAATTTTTAAAAACAGGAGACAGACACGAAGCATTAAACTACAGACCAGTGTCACTGACATGTATAGTATGCAACGTCATGGAGAAGAGTGGTGGAGCACCTAGAAAGAAATAAGCTTATCAACGACAGCTAGCACGGTTTCAGGGACGGGAAATCCTGGGTCACAAACCTACTGGAGTTCTATGACAGGGTGACGGCAGTAAGACGAGAGAAAAGGGTGGGTAGATTGCATTTTCTTGGACGGTAAGAAGGCGTATGACACAGTTCCACGAAAGAGATTAGTGCAAAAAGCTGGAGGACCAGGCAGGGATAACAGGGAAGGCACTTCAATGGATTAGGGAATACCTGTCAGGAAGACAACAGCAAGTCATGGTACTTGGCGAAGTGTCAGAGTGGACGCCTGAAACGAGCGGGGTGCCACAGGGATCAGTCATAGGACCGGTGCTGTTTCTGGTATTTGTGAACGTCATGAAGGAACAGACTACGAAGTGTCCCTGTTTGCAGATGATGTGAAGTTCATGAGAAGAATTGAATCACACGAGGACCAGGCAGAACTACAAAGGGATCTGGACAGGCTGTAAGCCTGGTCCAACAACTGGCTCCTGGAGTTCTACCCCACCAAGTGTAAAGTCATGAAGATTGGGGAAGGGCAAAGACCACAGATGGAGTACAGTCTAGGGGACCAGAGACTACAAACCTCACTCAAGGAAAAGGAACTTGGGGTGAGTATAACACCAGGCACATCTCCTGAGGCGCACATCAACCAAATAACTGCTGCAGCATACGGGTGCCTAGTAAACCTAAGAACAGCATTCCGACATCTTAATAAGGAGTCATTCAGGACCCTGTACACTGTGTACGTTAGGCCCATATTGGAGTATGCAGCGCCAGTTTGGAATCCTCACTTAGCCAAGCATGTAAGGAAACTAGAGAAAGTGCAAAGGTTTGCAACAAGACTAGTTCCGGAGCTAAGGGGTATGTCCTACGAGGAGAGGTTAAGGGAAATCGACCTGACGACACTGGAAGACAGGAGAGATAGTATTTTATGTGTCGTTATCATATCCCCCATGAGAGGAATCAACAAGGTGGACAGAGACAGGATGTTCCAGATATGGGACACAGCAACAAGGGGTCACAATTGGAAGTTGAAGACTCAGATGAATTACAGGGATGTTAGGAAGTATTTCTTCAATCACAGAGTTGTCAGGAAGTGGAATAGTCTGGGAAGTGATGTAATGGAGGCAGGATCCATACATAGCTTTAAGAAGAAGTATGATAAAGCTCATGGAGCGGGAAGAGGGACCGAGTAGAGGCCAGTGAAGAGGCGGGGCCAGGAGCTGTGAATCGACCCCTGTAACCACAACTAGGTGAGTACACACGCTGCCTCGGAGGGAGGGGTGATCTATCGACCCACGAGGCTTATACAAAATCCATCAACTCTCGTGTATGTCTCTTTGACATCTCTTTATCAGTCTCTCTCTCTCTCTCTCTCGCTTCGTTCACGGACGCATCACACTACCTCACTCTTCCTTCACGTCCCATACCACTTCACAGCCCCTTTATAAAGGAACTACTGATAAATAAGACATGTGTGCAACACTTGAGGATATTTACTGCAGGCTTCTTCAATCGAATATGGGAGAATATAACAGTGGGGTCATTAGAAGCATTAGTTTTGAGGTGATCAGTCCCTTAGGCTTGACAGGTGATCAATTCCTCGAGTCTGAGGTGCTTGAGACTGACCACCACCTATCAAGTCTGAGGTGCTTGAGACTGACCACCACCTATCAAGTCTGAGGTGCTTGAGACTGACCACCACCTATCAAGTCTGAGGTGCTTGAGACTGATCACCACCTATCAAGTCTGAGGTGCTTGAGACTGACCACCACCTATCAAGTCTGAGGGAATGATTACCTCATACTAATTCTTCTACTGCCTCCAGTGTTATGTTCGTTTATATTCGACTGAAGAAGCTTGCTGAGGAGGCGAATCGTTTGCACTTTTGTCTGGGTATTGGATACCATTAATAATATGAAGGGAACCATCGGTACAGATGCTTACTCAATATTACCTCAAAAGTAGTTACATTAAACTGATTAATACTGCAGGTTTCTGTTATTGATGGTGTGTGCTACCTTGTATATCTTGATCTAAATCTCTCACTGACACTGTCTCCTCCATACTTCCCCACATACATTACCACCCCCTTATGCATGATAACCCTCCCCCCATTGTCGTCATGCACAGAATCACATCATAACGCAGTGACGCAATTTGAAGGGCAAAGAGAGGAAGGGGAAACAGTGAGAAGGGAAGGGTTAGGGAGGGAAGGGAAGGTGCGACAGGGGAAGCCAACACAATATAGTGGTGTAATCTTGGAAGTGGTTTTGGAGGGGCTGAGGTGTTCTTGAATTACTTACTGTTCCCTGCTAGAAGTTACTAGCTGCTGGTTGCAGCCAGGAACAACCTCCCTGCTAGAAGTTACTAGCTGCTGGTTGCAGCCAGGAACAACCTCCCTGCTAGAAGTTACTAGCTGCTGGTTGCAGCCAGGAACAACCTCCCTGCTAGAAGTTACTAGCTGCTGGTTGCAGCCAGGAGCAACCACTGATTGCACTCGTGGAGCAATAATAAACTAAACATATAACTGGTTAGTATAAAGAAACCATTGCGAGGTGCACTCCATCTTATGTTGAGGGGAAAACAAAACAGAAGCCTGCTAAACGTTTAACACTAGCAGCGAGATTGCTAATCTTTCCCTTCCGTCTCATGAATATTTAAGACGGCAGGTAAGTATAATAAACGTCTGTTTACATTTATAAAACTCTATGTCTTTCTGTGCGTTTCTTATCGTAGCACAAAATATGTGCAGAGCAAATGTTTACTCAGAGCAGGTTTCCTTCACGCAATATTTAGAGTTTAGAGCGAAACGTATAATGCTTCCCATACTTGTTGACAAGTCTTGCCAGGAAACGATTTTTATCAATTCTTCAACCTGTTATGTTTCCTTTGCAATTGATCCGAGTAAAGCAGAATAGAATCCTCTTCCCACTGGCTTGAGTATCATTGATGGCGACTAAAATGTTTGGAACAAGGGGTTGTCACCCCTTTTATTGTAGGTAATTACCAAAAAGAAACATTGAGGGTTATTTTGATGTTTGGTTATTTGAATGTGCGAGGATGTGGTACGAATGTTAACATTGTCTTTAATGTTGTGAATGAAAATAAATTGTACATAAAACACCGGCACGAGTGGCTTCTTCAGTCCTAGTACTGAAGTTCCACGAGGAAAGAAAACTATTATAGCAATCAGTTTAAGTTAACTGAGGTGCCAATTCACTATCAACCCACAGTTTGGGAGACACTTTACAAGATGTTTCAGTCAGTTCAATACCATAATCAATGGTTCAAGGTAGAGGGAAAATCAACTAAAGTTTTCTCTTCAAATAGTGGGTTAACAGTGAATTATTGCAGCCAGGGTATTGCAACTAGTGATCTTGCAGGGGTTGCAGAGTTTGAATTAGAGTTATAGGCAACAAATGGGGTGTATTTGAGAGAGATAAAAACAAGGAGTGGTGGTAATGCTGAAAATAACTCGCCAGGAAAAAGTTGGTATAAATGTTCAATTGCATGAATTTGATGCTTTAGAAAAAACTGACAGCGTAACCACGTGGATGCTGCAATAATGACCACAAAGTCAGGAGAGTCTTCCGGAGGGCGTAAATCAGGAGTAACTACGTAATAACTGCTGGTTAAGATAAGATCGTCTGGTTAATAAACTCAGAGAAGCTTTAACAGCTTCCCTCCCTTCAGGCGGGGTGCTCTACTTGACCTTGCTTAACCCATTACTTCAGAGAAAGAGAACAATTGACCCCAGTGTTACAGAGTCACTTCCAGAGAGAATCAGTGAATCGTCAGCGTATTATACAGAGCGCTCTCCCTAGCCAGAGTTTAATATTGTATTGTTACTATCAATCGTCCACAGGATGGATATGGGGTCACAATATACTAGCCACTACCATGACAAAGGTCACGACAGCAAGGAAGATGACGGGGTGGGTAATGAGAACTTTCAAAACAAGGAAAATAATGCCAATGGTGACACCTTTCAAATCGCTAGTGCTCCCTCATTTAGAATATTCTTCAGTATTGACGGCCCATTCAGGGCTGGAGAAATATCAGAGCTGGAACAAATACAGAGATCGTTTATAGCCCACATAGAGCCAATGAAGCATTTAAATTGCTGGGAACTCCTTAAAATCTTAAATATGTACTCAGTAGAGCGGAGGAGAGAGAGATACATGATAATATATACCTGCAAAGTAATGGAGGGCCTGGTCCCAAATCTGCACACTGCCATAACAACATACTGGAGTGAGAGATATGGGAGAAAGTGTAAAATAAACCCAGTGAGGAGCAAGGGTGCGGTGGGCACAATAAAGGAACACTGTATCAACATTCATGGTCCCAGATTATTCAACATCTTACCAGAGGATATCAGAAACACTGCTGGAACAAGTATAGAAGTCTTCAAGAGGAAACTGGACAAGTATCTTCACCAGGTGCCAGATCAACTTGGCTGTGATGGATATGTGGGGCAGGGGGCCACCAGCAGCAACAGCCTGGTTGACCAGACTAGCACCAGATGAGCCTGGCCCATGGCCAGGCTCTGGGAGTAGAAAGACTCTCGAAACTCATCAAAGATGTCCAAGCTTAAGAAACAACTTCCTGTGGACAGTTTCGCTGCTTTGGGAAAACGCTGACTATCAAAGATCGCCCACAGGATAGCTATGGGGTGCACAAAACACTAGCCACTACGGTGCGCAGGATGTATAGAGTGCATAATAAACTAACCACTACCATCCCCACGATGACATGGTGTACACAATAAACTATCCACTGCCATCCCCACGATGACATGGGGACACAATAAACTATCCACTACCATCCCCACGATGACATGGGGTACACAATAAACTATCCACTGCCATCCCCACGATGACATGGGGTACACAATAAACTATCCACTACCATCCCCACGATGACATGGGGTACACAATAAACTAGCCACTACCATCCCCACGATGACATGGGGGACACAATAAACTATCCACTACCATCCCCACGATGACATGGGGTACACAATAAACTAGCCACTACCATCCCCACGATGACATGGGGTACACAATAAACTATCCACTACCATCCCCACGATGACATGGGGTACACAATAAACTAGCCACTACCATCCCCACGATGACATGGGGGACACAATAAACTAGCCACTACCATCCTCACGATGACATGGGGTACACAATAAACTAGCCACTACCATCCCCACGATAACATGGGGTACACAATAAACTAGCCACTACCATCCCCACGATAACATGGGGTACACAATAAACTAGCCACTACCATCCTCACGATGACATGGGGTACACAATAAACTAGCCACTACCATCCCCACGATAACATGGGGTACACAATAAACTACCACTACCATCCCACGATAACATGGGGTACACAATAAACTAGCCACTACCATCCTCACGATGACATGGGGTACACAATAAACTAGCCACTACCATCCCCACGATAACATGGGGTACACAATAAACTAGCCACTACCATCCTCACGATGACATGGGGTACACAATAAACTAGACACTACCATCCCCACGATAACATGGGGTACACAGTAAACTAGCCACTTCGGCCGCAAAAACATCTAAAAAATTTGGTTCATTTTCGTGATTTATCTTCTCGTCCTTCCTGCGTGTCCGCTTTGGCGGGATTGGTGCAGGAGGCTGCCACCACCGACCCTAGTTCATGCCCTCAGCATCCCTCAGGAAGCCACGTCAACCCGCCCTCAGCACAGCATCCATCTGTGTCAGGCTGCCTCCCTCCTCTCTTCCTCTCATCCACCATCGGACGCCGCTCCTGCTGTGAACATCACCTGCTGCTCTACCTACATCCCTCCACTTAACTCCTGCAAAGCACATAAATGGCTCCCACTCCTCACCATCACGTCCAGGGTGGAAGCGGACAGAGGATCATGTGCTGAATAACTCACACGGGTTTACCACTTCATTAAATACTATACTGTTTGCAAGTATTACTGACAAGTATTGTAGAAAGTCACCTGGTGCAGATCAAACACTGGGTAGCCTACACACAGCTGTCAAGCCTGACACAGTGTCAGTGTTTCCTGATGTGTAGACAATGAGGTGAATAAAACGAAAGAGGACAGAAGCGAGCTGAAAAAGTTGTGAAACACAGCGCTGCTGGAATTAAGTCTTAACAAGTGTAAAATATTGGAATTAAGAAGAGAAAGAGAAGACTTTACATGGAATACTACCTAGAAAGAAAAGAAAAAAATGCGTAAAACAGCGCAGTACCTTCATATTTTTGGAAACAGAAGCCGAGTAAGTGAATCCTAGAAAGTTTCACACAAAAACCCTTAAGAAATACGTCGGTATAGTACACAACTTTACGTTAAGCTGATCGTAGAGAAGACAACACCAACATGGACCCTACAACTACTCAACCACTTTGATTATTTTTTCAATTTTAATCAAGGGGAGGAGCGCTAAACCCACATTGGTCATATAGCGCCTGGGGAATATAAGTCATTTAGTTTGGCTCCAGGGAACGGAAGAGTAAGTCCCATACACTGGATCCTTACCAGCATCAAGGTACCTCCCTCGAGGGGCCATCAAGGTCATCAAGGTTGAGAAGGCACAATCTCAGGGGCTGGTTGCTTCATATATTAGGTTTTAAGTATCGACTACAAAAGGAAATCAAGACTTACGAGTAAGTAATATTTACACCCCAGTCAAGAAGACTTGTTTTAAAACAGAGATTAAAACAAACTCTCAATGAACACACACTGAAAGACAAACACACATCCACCTTCGATATATATAACATTGTCCAGAGTCTGAGGTGCTGCTAATTGGGAGAGACTAAATGACCTAAACTGCCTCATTAGAGGATACTGTTACCTTGGGTAAAATTATTGTGATTTACAATGTATTTAAAAAACTGTAGAGTGGGTTGGGGTTAGAAGACCTGGTGTTAAACCAGGCAACAGGAGCCATAATCCGTTAAACCAAAAAGGTATAAACAGGTAAATGTTTAAAATCTTTGAAAGAGGAACAGAGTAATAAGGAAATCAGGAAAGCAGTGCTCAGTTTCAGACGGGTGAGATGACAGGAACCGGAGGTGGATGTAAGAAACTTCATCCACTGTTTCAACAGCAACATTGTAGAGACAGACTACGAACCAACAGAACCGACACAAAACAGCAAATGGAGGATAGGTTAGGTAAGGTTTGTCAGGAAACAGGACCAGTGTCTCCTGACGCGGGTCTTAGTCATACAGCAAATGGAGATCTATGAGTACATACAGAGTCCTGTGCATAAATACAATCGCAATATCAAACAAGGCAAAAGAGATGATGAATTAGACACATGTGCAACAACACACAATCTTTATTTAAAGACGTTTCGCCAACCAATGACTAATAATTCAATGTAGAGATGATATACGAAGACAAGAAATTGAGGTAATTAGTTCCTCAGTCTAGCAGAACTATACACAGAAGACAGTGGAAGGTGGGGTAATCAGTCCCTCAGTCTAGCAGAACTATACACAGAAGACAGTGGAAGGTGGGGTAATCAGTCCCTCAGTCTAGCAGAACTATACACAGAAGACAGTGGAAGGTGGGGTAATCAGTCCCTCAGTCTAGCAGAACTATACACAGAAGACAGTGAAAGGTGGGGTAATCAGTCCCTTGGTGTAGCAGCCGGTGAGGACAACTTTGTATTGAACTGATGAAGCCATTGGATGGTGAAACGTGTCCTCAAATAAAGATGCCCAGGTGTTGCAGATGTCTAATTCCTCATGTTATGGTTATTGTCGCATAACATTATTGGAATGAAGGCTTTTAAAAGTACTCCAAGAAAACAAGAAAAAATAATTCAGGAATTTTCTGCAGTCACGAAGACTAAGACTTAATAAATATGACTTGATTAATAAGACATGACTTAGACTTGATTCACAGGCCTTGATTAATATGACTTGATTAATAGGCCTTGATTAATAAGACTTGATTAATAGGCCTTGATTAATAAGACTTGATTAATAGGCCTTGATTAATAAGACTTGATTAACAGGCCTTGATTAATAAGACTTGATTAATAGGCCTAGATTAATAAGACTTGATTAATAGGCCTTGATTAATAAGACTTGATTAATATGCCTTGATTAATAAGATATGACTTAAAAGACTTGATTAACAGGCCTTGATTAATAAAACTTGATTAATAGGCCTTGATTAATAAGACTTGATTAATAGGCCTTGATTAATAAGACTTGATTAACAGGCCTTGATTAATAAGACTTGATTAATAGGCCTTGATTAATAAGACTTAATTAACAGGCCTTGATTAATAAGACTTGATTAATAGGCCTAGATTAATAAGACTTGATTAACAGGCCTTGATTAATAAGACTTGATTAATAAGATATGACTTAAAAGACTTGATTAACAGGCCTTAATTAATAATACTTGATTAATAGGCCTTGATTAATAAGACTTGATTAATAGGCCTTGATTAATAAGACTTGATTCAATACGTGTACAAGACCACTACGTAATTAGCAGAGACAGAGGATAAAAGAGAGATGAAGCAATGTTTGATAACGAAGGCTTTCAAGGGGTGGAGGCACCAGTCTCTGCTAGAGCCAACGAAGCACTAGACTAGCTACTCTAAGTTATCAATGGAACAATGACGGGAACGCTCTTCACGGCATCAACTAGAGTAATCGAGCAGACACGCTTGAAGATATCAGAGAGCAGTAAAGGTGAAGTTGAAGATATCAGAGAGCAGTAAAGGTGAAGTTCAAGATATCAGAGAGCAGTAAAAGTGAAGTTCAAGATATCAGAGAGCAGTAAAAGTGAAGTTCAAGATATCAGAGAGCAGTAAAAGTGAAGTTCAAGATATCAGAGAGCAGTAAAGGTGAAGTTCAAGATATCAGAGAGCAGTAAAAGTGAAGTTCAAGATATCAGAGAGCAGTAAAAGTGAAGTTCAAGATATCAGAGAGCAGTAAAGGTGAAGTTCAAGATATCAGAGAGCAGTAAAGGTGAAGTTCAAGATATCAGAGAGCAGTAAAGGTGAAGGTTGTCAAGATATCAGAGAGCAGTAAAGGTGAAGGTTGTCAAGATATCAGAGAGCAGTAAAGGTGAAGGTTGTCAAGATATCACAGAGCAGTAAAGGTGAAGGTTGTCAAGATATCAGAGAGCAGTAAAGGTGAAGTTCAAGATATCACATGAGCATGTAAAGTGTGAAGTTCAAGATATCAGAGAGCAGTAAAAGTGAAGTTCAAGATATCAGAGAGCAGTAAAGTGAAGTTCAAGATATCAGAGAGCAGTAAAGTGACAGTTCAAGCATATCAGACAGCACGTAAAGGTGAAGTTCAAGATATCAGAGAGCAGTAAAGGTGAAGTTCAAGATATCAGAGAGCAGTAAAGGTGAAGGTTGTCAAGATATCACAGAGCAGTAAAGGTGAAGATTGTCAAGATATCAGAGAGCAGTAAAGGTGAAGTTCAAGATATCAGAGAGCAGTAAAGGTGAAGGTTGTCAAGATATCAGAGAGCAGTAAAGGTGAAGTTCAAGATATCACAGAGCAGTAAAGGTGAAGGTTGTCAAGATATCAGAGAGCAGTAAAGGTGAAGTTCAAGATATCAGAGAGCAGTAAAGGTGAAGGTTGTCAAGATATCAGAGAGCAGTAAAGGTGAAGTTCAAGATATCACAGAGCAGTAAAGGTGAAGGTTGTCAAGATATCAGAAAGCAGTAAAGGTGAAGTTCAAGATATCACAGAGCAGTAAAGGTGAAGGTTGTCAAGATATCAGAGAGCAGTAAAGGTGAAGTTCAAGATATCACAGAGCAGTAAAGGTGAAGGTTGTCAAGATATCAGAAAGCAGTAAAGGTGAAGTTCAAGATATCACAGAGCAGTAAAGGTGAAGGTTGTCAAGATATCACAGAGCAGTAAAGGTGAAGGTTGTCAAGATATCAGAAAGCAGTAAAGGTGAAGTTCAAGATATCACAGAGCAGTAAAGGTGAAGTTCAAGAATCAGAGAGCAGTGACAATCAAAATATCAGAAGCAGTAACGTTAAGCCCTGTCAAGATACCAAAATCCCATGAGTCTGCCCACACCTACACCACATCACCTGTAATACACCTGATAAATACACGGGGGAGGGGGGCAGGTGCGAATATCATGTGTTGATGTACTGTCCCGAGACACCTGCACCACACCTCCACACAACTACCATCCCTCCACACCTGCACCACACCTACACACCTGCACAACACCTCCAACACACTTCCACACAAGTACCATCCTTCCACACCTCCACAAAAGTACCATCCCATCACACCTGCACCACACAAGTACCATCCCTCACACCTGCACCACACAAGTACCATCCCTCCACATCTGCACCACACCTCACACAAGTACCATCCCTCCACACCTGCCCATCCCACCACACCTGCACCACACATCCACACAAGTACCATCCCTCCACACCTGCACCCACACCTGCACCACACCACCACCCCTCCACACATGCATCACAATCCCTCCACATCTACGCTATTCTTCATCCCATAACATCCTCTCACTCCCCCTCAACACCTGCACACATCCCGATCCTCCAACCCCATCATCATGACCCCCACAACCCCTCCCCAAACATTCCGGCCCCTCCCCCCAACATTTTTTTCAGTGATCTTCAGTGTAATGTTTACCGGGCGGAAGCAGGGATACGGGAATGCAATTACCAGGGCTGTGAATTAACAATCACAGCAACCAGATGACACGGAATGTTTATGCAAATCTGGGTGATTTATTCCGTGGCACCGGTGGCCAGGGGGACTGGTGCCACTGGTACACCCCGGGTGAGTGGTGGTACTAGTGGCCGGGTGAGTGGTGGTACTTGTGGCCGGGTGAGTGGTGGTACTGTGGCAGGGTGAGTGGTGGTACTGGTGGTCAGGTGAGTGGTGGTACTTGTGGCCGGGTGAGTGGTGGTACTAGTGGCAGTGTGAGTGGTGGTACTGGTGGTCAGGTGAGTGGTGGTACTGGTGGTCAGGTGAGTGGTGGTACTGGTGGTCAGGTGAGTGGTGGTACTGGTGGTCAGGTGAGTGGTGGTACTGGTGGTCAGGGTGAGGTGGCTAGGTACTGGTGATCAGGTGAGTGGTGGTACGTGGTCAGGTGAGTGGTAGTACGGTGGTCAGTGTGGGGGTACTGGTGGTCAGGTAGTGGTGGTCGGCAGGTGAGTGGTGGTACTGGTGGTCAGGTGAGTGGTGGTACTGGTGGTCAGGTGAGTGGTGGTACTGGTGGTCAGTGGGGTGGTACTGTGGCTGGTGTGTCAGGGGCGTGAGGTGGTACTGGTGTCAGGAGGGTGGTAGGTGCATGGTGGTCGGTGTCAGGAGTGGTGGTACGTGGTAGGTTCTGGTCAGGTGAGTGGTGGTACTGGTGGTCAGGTGAGTGGTGGTAGTGGTGGTCAGGTGAGTGGTGGTACTGGTGGTCAGGTGAGTGGTGGTACCTGGTGGTCAGGTGAGTGGTGGTACTGGTGGTCAGGTGAGTGGTGGTCAGGAGTGGTGGTACTGGTGGTCAGGTGAGTGGTGGTCAGGAGTGGTAGTACTGGTGGTCAGGTGAGCGGTGGTACTGGTGGCAGTGTCAGCTTGAGCAGTCGACGTGTTGCTGTAGTGTCAGCTTGAGCAGTCACAGTGTCAGGTGGATAATTTCTATGATATTAACAGAACAAGTCCCTGGTTAGTCAGACTTGCGTCTGGGAAGTATGAAGAGCAGCTCCTGTATTCTGCTCTACAGTTTTTCTGACTCAGTAAATGGGACAACAACCATACTCCGATTCGCGTTTCACTTTGTGTGGAACTTTATCAAGACATGTTAGGCTCTGTGCACAGCCTTACTAAGTCACTTTTCACTCTGTGTGGAGCTTTATCAAGTTATATTTTGTCCGGTGAAGAGCTTTATCAAGTTCTGCTTCACTATAAGTAAACGTTATCGTCTTTCACTCTGTATGTAGAGAACTTTAAGTCTTGGAGACTAGCAGTATAGCTTCACTGTTGGTGGCCACTGCTAATATGCCACAGTCCAGTGTGTAATGGATCTGGAATTCCTTACTGAAGATAACGTGGTTGAGTTAAAGGCACGTAAGTTCCCCCATCTTCTAATAACATGTTATTTTTCCCTCTATAATCTACCTTGTCCATAACTACTATCGCATTTACTTTGTCTGTTTCGTAAGGTGAAGTCCAGGATCTTTCCTTAATTCATGGTATAACTTAACAAATCTTTGAGGACAATTGTGTTGTAGAGGTCCTCAAAGATTTAAGCTATAGAATGAATTAAGGAAAGATCCTGGACTTCACCTTACGAAACAAAGCAAATGCGATAGTAATTATGAACAAGGTAGATTATAGTGGAAAAAAATAACATGTTATTAGAAGACAGGGGTATTTACGTGACCCTTAATAACTTGGATAGTTTGCACTTGCATACCTCTGTTTCCTACCAAGGCAGAGTGACCCAAAAAAAGAGAGCACTACTCCTCACTCAGTCTTTCCAGACATCATGATCCAGTGATCCACGGCACTCCAACAGCGGTCGACGACTTGTGACGAAGCGGATGAGGTTATGAATATGTTCAGCAGGGCAACCAGGTCGAGGATGTGTGTAGGAGAGGACTAGGGAAGATGACACTATACTCTGTGGAGTATGTAGGACCTAATTACCACCATTAATTAAACAATAATACATCAACTTCTGGAAGAGATACCACTCGCCTCCTTCACCAGCAAGAATATTCAAGGAACTGACAGGAAGGGCGATAAGGAAGTGAGAAGGAAGGCAAGGAAGTATTGCAGATAAGAAGGAAGAGAACTCCCAGACTATTCCTTCCTCATCTCTCCTCACCACTTCCAGTTCTCTTCCTCATTCCCCTCTCTCAACCCTTCTGTTCCCTCCCCTGCACTTCTTTCCCACCTCTCCCCACCTTAATGTTTACGACTCAGGAGTTTGCCTCGGCCATTACTGGCCTCTCATTACCGCTGTCTTATTGGAATTTACAGCGCAAGTTAGGCAAGCTTGTTCGACCCGGCTCCAAGTTCTTTTCAAATGCAAAGTCAAAGCGACTCACTCTTGAGAAAACGACAACACTGACTGTATTCCACACTACAGTGACACAGTTAAAAACACTTCCACACTACAGTGACACAGTCAACCAACACTTCCACACTACAGTGACACAGTCAACCAACACTTCCACACTACAGTGACACAGTCAACCAACACTTCCACACTACAGTGACACAGTCAACCAACACTTCCACACTACAGTGACACAGTCAACCAACACTTCCACACTACAGTGACACAGTTAACCAACACTTCCACACTACAGTGACACAGTCAACCAACACTTCCACACTACAGTGACACAGTCAACAAAACACTTCCACACCAGTGACACAGTCAACCAACACTTCCACACTACAGTGACACAGTCAACCAACACTTCCACACTACAGTGACACAGTTAACCAACACTTCCACACTACAGTGACACAGTTAACCAACACTTCCACTTCAGTGACACAGTCAACCAACACTTCCACACTACAGTGACACAGTCAACCAACACTTCCACACTACAGTGACACAGTCAACCAACACTTCCACACTACAGTGACACAGTCAACCAACACTTCCACACTACAGTGACACAGTCAACCAACACTTCCACACTACAGTGACACAGTCAACCAACACTTCCACACTACAGTGACACAGTCAACCAACACTTCCACACTACAGTGACACAGTCAACCAATACTTCCACACTACAGTGACACAGTTAACCAACACTTCCACACTACAGTGACACAGCCAACCAACACTTCCACACTACAGTGACACAGTCAACCAACACTTCCACACTACAGTGACACAGTCAACCAACACTTCCACACTAAAGTGACACAATCAACCAACACTTCCACACTACAGTGACACAGTTAACCAACACTTCCACACTACAGTGACACAGTTAACCAACACTTCCACACTACAGTGACACAGTTAACCAACACTTCCACACTACAGTGACACAGTCAACCAACACTTCCACCTAGATGAACACTGCTATTTTCACCTGTTCCACCTAGATGAACACTGCTAGGTTCACCTGTTCCACCTAGATGAACACTGCTAGGTTCACCTGTTCCACCTAGATGAACACTGCTAGGTTCACCTGTTCCACCTAGATGAACACTGCTAGGTTCACCTGTTCCACCTAGATGAACACTGCTAGGTTCTCCTGTTCCACCTAGATGAAAACTGCTAGGTTCACCTGTTCCACCTAGATGAACACTGCTAGGTTCACCTGTTCCATCTAGATGAACACTGCTAGGTTCACCTGTTCCACCTAGATGAACACTGCTAGGTTCACCTGTTCCATCTAGATGAACACTGCTAGGTTCACCTGTTCCACCTAGATAACACTGCTAGGTTCACCTGTTCCACCTAGATGAACACTGCTAGGTTCACCTGTTCCACCTAGATGAACACTGCTAGGTTCACCTGTTCCACCTAGATGAACACTGCTAGGTTCACCTGTTCCACCTAGATGAGATTTACATTATATTCTAAGTTCACCTGAGTGAGGAGCGGCATAATCACTTGTTATTGGTAAGGGGAATCACCTGACACCTGAGGCTACCATTCACCTGCCATTACTGCCACTCACTACGACCTCACCCACATTAATGTTCCTTTAAAATGCAAGGGGACCAAACCCAGGGTTTTCCTCGGCTTGTTCACCACTCACCAAGCCTGCCAGTCACCCCTCACCAAGCCTGCCAGTCACCACTCACTCACCAAGTCTGCCAGTCACCACTCACTCAACAAGCCTGCCAGTCACCACTCACTCAACAAGCCTGCCAGTCACCCCTCACTCACCAAGCCTGCCAGTCACCACTCACTCATCAAGCCTGCCAGTCACCACTCACTCAACAAGCCTGCCAGTCACCACTCACTCAACAAGCCTGCCAGTCACCCCTCACCAAGTCTGCCAGTCACCACTCACTCAACAAGCCTGCCAGTCACCACTCACTCAACAAGCCTGCCAGTCACCACTCACTCAACAAGCCTGCCAGTCACCCCTCACCAAGTCTGCCAGTCACCACTCACTCAACAAGCCTGCCAGTCACCACTCACTCACCAAGTCTGCCAGTCACCACTCACTCACCAAGTCTGCTAGTCACCACTCATTCAACAAGCCTGCAAGTCACTACTCACTCACTAAGCCTGTCAGTCACCACTCATCAAGCCTGCCAGTCACCCCCTCACTCACCAAGCCTGCCAGTCACCCCTCACTCACCAAGCCTGCCAGTCACCCCCTCACTCACCAAGCCTGCCAGTCACCCCTCACTCACCAAGCCTGCCAGTCACCACTCACTCACCAAGCCTGCTAGTCACCCCTAACCAAGCCTGCCAGTCACCACTCACTCACCAAGCCTGCCACTCACCACTCACCAAGCCTGCCAGTCACCACTCACTCACCAAGCCTGTCAGTCACCACTCACTCACCAAGCCTGCCAGTCACCACTCACTCACCAAGCCTGCCAGTCACCACTCACCAAGCCTGCCAGTCACCACTCACTCACCAAGCCTGCCAGTCACCACTCACTCACCAAGCCTGCCAGTCACCACTCACTCACCAAGCCTGCCAGTCACCACTCACCAAGCCTGCCAGTCACTTGTATATGAACTCATAAAGCCTCAATAAAGTCTGGTGAGCAAACATCAATCGTTGTGTCTTTATTGACTTGTATGTCAATAAAGAGTGAAGGTGGCACCCCTCGGCTTGTGAAGGTGGCACCCCTCGGCTTGTGAAGGTGGCACCCCTCGGCTTGCGTGTGAGTTACAACACTTCCTTATTGCCAAAGTTGACTCTTGAAGTTCTCAGTAACCAACTGTCCTAATTACGAGACCAGCTGAGAACCAATTTTAGCGTTTGTCACGTGGTTACTGTACGATGTAACCAGCATGTCCTTTAATGAATGACCCACTGATCCATGTAACACACTTATCCTTGTAACAAACTTATCCATGCAACATATGTAACACACTTATCCATTTAATACGCTTAAGTAATACACTTATGCAGTACACACTTATTCATGAATCACACTTATCCATATAACACACTTATCCAACGAGGCCTGGTCTCAGACCGGGCCGCGGGGGCGCTGACCCCCGAAACCCTCTCCAGGTGTGTAAGACACTTATCCAGTACACACTTATGTAAGACACTTATCCAGTACACACTTATCCGTGATGATACGGCCGGTGTATTACAAAAAATAAAGCCAGTTGAGTACACCAGGTACAATGTATGTTAACCTTCAGTACAAGTATTTAGGGTAAGACAGAAAGTAGGATTGGGAAGAAGAAAAGAGGTTTTAGGAAGGACAGAGGAGGTGTAGACTGTTTACACTGAAGCACGTAAGTGCATATTATTTTTATAATCAAAACCAAGCGTTAAACCCACATGGGCGATACAACGCTGACGTAAGTGGACAACACTTAAAGATGAGGAACTTTTGTTGCATTTATGGATTTAAAAAAGGCATTTGATAGGGAGGAGAGTGGAGTAAAGTGGCCGAAGTTGCAAACGTTTGGTGGAGGAATTAAGGAGGGAGTGTAAAGGAAGGAAATTAACAGTGAACGTAAGAAGAAGCAAAGTGGTGAGAATAACCAAAAAATCTAGGAAATGAACAACTGTATATGAGATTGGATGGAGGGAGTATGGCGGAAGTAATGTGTTTAGATATTTGTGAGTGGACTTGTCGGCAGTTGTGTTTATGATGTTTGAGGTGAATCACTGAACTGACGAGGGGGGGGGGAGGCGGGTGATGCACAAGGCATCTTTAGAGAAAAAGAACATTATGCATGGAGACAAATAAGGGGTATTTATCAGCGCATAGTGGTACCAACACTGCTATATGGATAGGAAGCACAGGTGTTAAACGTTGCAGCAAGGAAGCTGGAGGCACTGGAGACAATGTGTGGTGTAAATATTATCCAGGGAATTCGAAGAATGGAGAACAGAAAGTGTGGGGTTAGGAAAGGTATTACTCAGAGATATGAGGGGTTGTTGAGATGGTTTGGGCTTTTACAAAAGATGGAACAGAATAGGATGACCAGAAGAGAATATAAATTTGGGACTGAGGGAAGGAGGGGTAGGAGTCTTCCAGGCAAAGTTGGAAGGAGGGAGTAAAGATTAGGATGGGAGATGACAGGTTGTACTGTCAGTAAAGAGAATAGGTTTAAGGTGTTGTGATACATTAAGAAGTTCAAAATTTCACATATATGTAAAGAAAAGTTCTGAACTTCTTGAAAACCTTCACAGATGGTGAACAAAGTTCTACACGTCTTATAAAACTTCACAAATACCTTGAACATGAGGCTTAGTTGCTACAACAATTGTAGGGCTTTAAGACCTACAATATAAGCAGGTACAGTCATAGCAGTGCTATAAAACAGGTAGCTACAATCCTAGCAGTGCTATAAGACATGTAGCTACAATCCTAGCAGTGCTATAAGACAGGTAGCTACAATCCTAGCAGTGCTATAAAACAGGTAGCTACAATCCTAGCAGTGCTATAAGACAGGTAGCTACAATCCTAGCAGTGGTATAAGACAGGTAGCTACAATCCTAGCAGTGCTATAAGACAGGTAGCTACAATCCTAGCAGTGCTATAAGACATGTAGCTACAATCCTAGCAGTGCTATAAGACAGGTAGCTACAATCCTAGCAGTGCTATAAGACAGGTAGCTACAATCCTAGCAGTGGTATAAGACAGGTAGCTACAATCCTAGCAGTGCTATAAGACAGGTAGCTACAATCCTAGCCGTGCTATAAGACAGGTAGCTACAATCCTAGCAGTGCTATAAAACAGGTAGCTACAATCCTAGCAGTGCTATAAGACAGGTAGCTACAATCCTAGCAGTGGTATAAGACAGGTAGCTACAATCCTAGCAGTGCTATAAGACAGGTAGCTACAATCCTAGCAGTGCTATAAGACAGGTAGCTACAATCCTAGCAGTGCTATAAGACTGGTAGCTACAATGATAGCAGTGCTATAAGACATGTAGCTACAATCCTAGCAGTGCTATAAGACTGGTAGCTACAATCCTAGCAGTGCTATAAGACAGGTAGCTACAATCCTAGCAGTGGTATAAGACATGTAGCTACAATCCTAGAAGTGCTATAAGACATGTAGCTACAATCCTAGCAGTGCTATAAGACTGGTAGCTACAATCCTAGCAGTGCTATAAGACTGTAGCTACAATCCTAGCAGTGGTATAAGACATGTAGCTACAATCCTAGCAGTGCTATAAGACAGGTTACAATCCTAGCAGTGCTATAAGACATGTAGCTACAATCCTAGCAGTGGTATAAGACATGTAGCTACAATCCTAGCAGTGCTATAAGACAGGTAGCTACAATCCTAGCAATGCTATAAGACATGTAGCTACAATCCTAGCATTATAAGACAGGTAGCTACAATCCTAGCAGTGCTATAAGACAGTAGCTACAATCTAGCAGTGTATAAGACAGTAGCTACAATCCTAGCAGTGCTATAAGACAGGTAGCTACAATCCTAGCAGTGCTATAAGTAGCTACAATCCTAGCAGTGCTATAAGTAGCTACAATCCTAGCAGTGCTATAAGACAAGTAGCTACAATCCTAGCAGTGCTATAAGACAAGTAGCTACAATCATAGCAGTGCTATAAGACAAGTAACTACAATCATAACAGTGCTATATAACATGTAGCTACAATCATAACAGTGATATATAACAAGTAGCTACAATCATAACAGTGCTATAAAACAAGTAACTACAATCATAACAGTGTTATATAACAACTACAATCATAACAGTGCTATATAACAAGTAACTACAATCATAGCAGTGCTATAAGACAAGTAGCTACAATCATAACAGTGCTATAAGACAAGTAGCTACAATCATAGCAGTGCTATAAGACAAGTAGCTACAATCATAGCAGTGCTATAAGACAAGTAGCTACAATCCTAACAGTGCTATAAAACAGTACTACAATCTAACAGTGCTATAAGACAGTAGCTACAATCCTAGCAGTGCTATAAGACTGGTAACTACAATCATAACAGTGCTATATAACAAGTAATACAATCATAACAGTGCTATATGACAAGTAGCTACAATCATAACAGTGCTATAAACAAGTAACTACAATCATAACAGTGCTATATAACATGTAACTACAGTGCTATATGACAAGTAGCTACAATCATAACAGTGCAATAAACAAGTAACTACAATCATAACAGTGCTATATAACAAGTAACTACAATCATAACAGTGCTATATAACAACTACAATCATAACAGTGCTATAAAACAAGTAACTACAATCATAACAGTGCTATATGACAAGTAGCTACAATCATAACAGTGCCCTAAGAGAACAATACCCTTAGATTGAATGTCAGCAGTGCCACAAGACAGAGCAGTGCCACGTTACTACAGTGGTATAAGGTCAGCAGTGTTTTGAACGCTGGTGGCTACCCCGCCAAACTCTATTGATCTTACCAGTGAGAATCATGGGTAATCCAACATGGCTGCCCTCCTACCAACCTCAGCCCTCACACACACGCCACCATACATCCTATTCTTATCCACACTTTTTTTTATAACGTAACGAAGAAGATTCTTCATTCAGTGTACGGAAAATAAGGTTCACAGTGTATGTACTATGCTGCATTAGTAATGCTTCATGACACTTTAATAACGGCAACAATACAATATAGGAATTTATATTACGTTCATTTTTGCACGAAAAATCAACTCTACATTCACGCACACGACTTCGAAAGCGCTTTCAGTAACACGAATGGCTGATATTTATTTTTAACCAAATGAAAAAAAATCACGAAAACTAACTTAAAAAAAAGACGTGAGTTGGATGTGTGTTTTGAACTTACTGAGAGTGAGAGTGGGGAGAGGGGGAGAGGGAGGGTGTTGAACTCTCCTCCAGAGGATCTTATACCAGACAACCACCTCACTAAAGATACACATGGTAACAACTACACTACCAGCCCCACTTACCTGACCTTCACACTGGTCAATCTACCTCCTGCCTATCCATTAGGGTCACCCAACAACTGTATGGAATGGGAATTTCGCTCCAGGGGCGCGCGGAGTCCCCCTCTCACCAGGAATTCCCACTGACTAAGGCCGTCCGATGACTCAACGGCCAATGAAGACTACTGGGGAAGGGGAATGGGAGGAGGGGAAGGGAGGGGAAAGGAGGGCGGCCAGAGAAAACGGGCCTCGCTTGGAATTCGGGAATCGCCGAGGACTACGCGACTCTGAAGGTCTGGAATGGAGAGGGATTTTGGTGGTGAGTAACCGACTATGATGTAGAAAAATGGCTCAGAGAACCGACAAGTTGATCAATTAAACACTTGGGTATCTTTACTATGGACACGTTTCAGCACACAGAGGCTTCATCAGTCCAATACGAAGAAGAATGGTGAAGAGCAGAAGGAGTTTGAGGTAATCAGCCCCTCAGCCTGGCTCAGGGACTGATTACCTCAGGCATACAAGCACTTTAAATTCTAGCAAATCAGGGACTGAACGTTGAGTTCTGGAAATGCAATGAATACGGTACTAGGAATTTACAAATGGACAAAGTAGAAAGATTTATACATTATGTGCCAACAAAATAATGACTTGTTTAGACCATTAAACCTGATAAACCAGCCTCAATGATCCCTCACCCTGACGATAGGCTTTCAACCTAATAATCCAACCATACAGCTCCCATGACTGACTTGAGTCAGCAAGTTACACAACTGTCTTGGAATCTGGGAATTACTCACAACTGTCTTGGAATCTAGAAATTACAACTGTCTTGGAATCTGGGTATTACTCACAAGGGAGGTATCTGGAATAACTCACAACATGCTAAGAATGCTGGTCTCTAGGAGGTGACATGAAGCCTGGCAGAAGACATCACAACCTCCCACTCACCACTCAAGGTGACATGAAGCCTGGCAGAATTCCCAGGCAACTTCCCACTCAAGGTGACATGAAGCCTGGCAGAACTCCATGACACCCTCCCACTCACCACTCTGGATCCATAAAGATTCCTTCACTCCTGAAAAGACGACCATGGTATTGGTAGAGACGACCATGGTACTGGTAGAACGACCAACTCACCATGGTGTACTGGTAGAGACCATGTACTGAAAGACGACCATTGTGTACTGTAAAGGTAGAGACGACCATGGTACTGGTAGAGACGACCATGTGTACTGGTAGAGACGACCATGGTGTACTGGTAGAGACGACCATGGTACTGGTAGAGACGACCATGGTACTGGTAGAGACGACCATGGTTACTGGTAGAGACGACCATGGTACTGGTAGAGACGACCATGGTACTGGTAGAGACGACCATGGTGTACTGGTAGAGACGACTATGGTACTGGTAGAGACGACCATGGTACTGGTAGTGACGACCATGTGTACTGGTAGAGACGACATGGTACTGGTAGAGACGACCATGGTACTGGTAGTGACAACCATGGTGTACTGGTAGAAACGACCATGGTACTGGTAGTGACGACCATGGTGTACTGGTAGAGATGACCATGTGTACTGGTAGAGACGACCATGGTGTACTGGTAGAGACGACCATGGTACTGGTAGAGACGACCATGGTGTACTGGTAGAACGACCATTGTACTGGTAGAAACGACCATGGTACTAATAATAGTTTATCACTTGTAAACAAGGTAGACAACACAGACAAGTTTTGGCACTTGTAAACAACGTAAACAATAACGTAATTTGACAAGCGGCAATTCACCAACTTTAGCAGGAAAGACTTTCTACGTTTCGCCCACAGTGAAGGCTTTATCATATACCTAAATAAAGTCCCACTGTGAGCGAAACGTCTCTTAGAATTAACGACCAGAGAACTCTTGGTAATGGAGTCAAACTGTTCTTATTTTAGGAGCGTAGTACATCCAGAGGCGGTCAAGCGTCGACCGTAAGAATCAACCTTTAACCTTCAGAAGTGAGGCTCCAGGATCAACGTTACTGCAGGTGTTAGGAGTCAGTAAGTAGGTGCTGGAGAGCTAAGATGAACAAGATTACCTCACAAAGCTGAGCCAAGAATCACTTCACTAGGCTGAGTCAAGTATTTCCTAAGATGAGATAAGTATCATTTCACAAAGCTGAGCCAAGTAACACATAAATACACTCAGTGGCCACTTTATTAGGTACACCCTTCTAGTACTGGGTAGGGCCTCTAAAACATGGATTTAAGAAAGTGCTGGAAACATTCCTTAGAGATCCTAGTCCATGTTGACATGATAGCATCACCAAGTTGCTGCAGATCTGTCAGCTGCTGCACATTCATGCTGCGAATCTCCTGTTCCACAACATCCCAAATGTTTACACCAAATTCTGACCCTATCATCTGCGTGTCGCACCAGAAATTACAATTCGTCTGACCGGGAGACATTTTCCCAATCTTTAACTGTCCAGTTTTGGTGAGCCTGTGCCCACTGTTTCCTGTTCTTAGCTGACAGGAATAGAACCCTATGTGGTCTGTTGCTGTATCCCATCCACTTTAGGTTTCGACGTGTTGTGCATTCAGAGATGCTCTTCCGCATAGCACTGTTGTAAAGCACATTTATTTGAATTACTGTCGCCTTCCTGTCAGCCTGAACCAGTCCGGCCATTCTTCTCTGGCCTCTCTCATTATAAAGACATTTTCGCCCACAGAACTGCCGCTCACTGGATGCTTTGTTTTTCACACCATTATCTGTAAACTCAAGAATGTTGTGTGTGAAAATACCAGATCTCAGTTTCTGAGATGCTCAAACCACCTCGTCTGTCTGGCACCAACAATCATTCCACGATCAAAGTCACTTAGATTACATTTCTTCACCATTCTGATGTTTGGTCTTAACAACAACTGAACCTCGTGACTGTCTGCATGCTTTTAGGCAATGAGGTGCTGCCACGTGACTGGCTGATTTGATATTTGCATTAACGAGCAGGTGTACCTAATAAAGTGGCCAATGAATGTACTAAAGTGTAAGACTAAGAGGCAAATAACTTCGCCTGTTTCGTGGGAAGGGAAGGGAAGGGAAGGAGGGAGGGTAGGAGGGAGGGAGGGAGGAGGGAGGCTGGGAAGAAGGGAGGTAGGAGGTTGAGGGAGGGTTAGCGAGGAGGTGGGAGAGGGAAGGAGGTTAGGAGCTCCGGAGGAAGGGAAGGAGGTTAGGAGCTCCGGAGGAAGGGAAGGAGGTTAGGAGCTCCGGAGGAAGAGGAGGTTAGAGCTCCGGAGGAAGGGAAGGAGGCTAGGAGTTCCGGAGGAAGGAAAGGAGGTTAGGAGTTCCGGAGGAAGGGAAGGAGGTTAGGAGCTCCGGAGGAAGGGAAGGAGGTTAGAAGCTCCGGAGGAAGGGAAGGAGGTTAGAAGCTCCGGAGGAAGGAAGGAGGTTAGGAGCTCCGGAGGAAGGAAGGAGGTTAGGAACTCCTGAGGAAGGGAGAGAGTTAGGAGTTCCGAGGAAGGAGGTTAGGAGCTCTAGAGGAAGAGAAGGAGGTTAGGAGCTCCGGAGGAAGGGAAGGTTAGGAGTTCCGTAGGAAGGGAAGGAGGTTAGGAGATCCGGAGGAAGGGAAGGAGGTTAGGAGTTCCGGAGGAAGGGAAGGATGTTAGGAGCTCCTGATTAAGGAAGGAGGTTAGGAGCTCCGGAGGAAGGGAAGGTTAGGAGTTCCGTAGGAAGGAAGGAGGTTAGGAGATCCGGAGGAAGGGAAGGAGGTTAGGAGTTCCGGAGGAAGGGAAGGAGATTAGGAGCTCCGGAGGAAGGGAAGGAGGTTAGGAGCTCCGGAGGAAGGGAAGGAGGTTAGGAGCTCCGGAGGAAGGGAAGGAGGTTAAGAGCTCCGGAGGAAGGGAAGGAGGTTAGGAGCTCCGGAGGAAGGAAGGAGGTTAGGAGCTCCATGAGGAAGGGAAGGAGGTTAGGAGCTCCGGAGGAAGGGAAGGAGGTTAGGAGCTCCAGAGGAAGGGAAGGAGGTTAGGAGCTCCAGAGGAAGGAAGGAGGTTAGGAGCTCCAGAGGAAGGAAGGAGGTTAGGAGCTCCATGAGGAAGGAAGGAGGTTAGGAGCTCCGGAGGAAGGGAAGGAGGTTAGGAGTTCGGAGGAAGGGAAGGAGATTAGGAGCTCCGGAGGAAGGGAAGAAGGTTAGGAGCTCCGGAGGAAGGGAAGGAGGTTAGGAGCTCCGGAGGAAGGAAGGAGGTTAGGAGCTCCAGAGGAAGGGAAGGAGGTTAGGAGCTCCAGAGGAAGGGAAGGAGGTTAGGAGCTCCATGAGGAAGGGAAGGAGGTTAGGAGCTCCGGAGGAAGGGAAGGAGGTTAGGAGTTCCGGAGGAAGGGAAGGAGGTTAGGAGCTCCGGAGGAAGGGAAGAAGGTTAGGAGCTCCGGAGGAAGGGAAGGAGGTTAGGAGCTCCGGAGGAAGGGAAGGAGGTTAGGAGCTCCGGAGGAAGGGAAGGAGGTTAGGAGCTCCATGAGGAAGGGAAGGAGGTTAGGAGCTCCGGAGGAAGGGAAGGAGGTTAGGAGCTCCGGAGGAAGGGAAGGAGGTTAAGAGCTCCAGAGGAAGGGAAGGAGGTTAGGAGCTCCGGAGGAAGGGAAGGAGGTTAGGAGCTCCATGAGGAAGGGAAGGAGGTTAGGAGCTCCGGAGGAAGGGAAGGAGGTTAGGAGCTCCAGAGGAAGGGAAGGAGGTTAGGAGCTCCAGAGGAAGGGAAGGAGGTTAGGAGCTCCGGAGGAAGGGAAGGAGGTTAGGAGCTCCAGAGGAAGGGAAGGAGGTTAGGAGCTCCGGAGGAATAGGAGGTTAGGAACTCCGGAGGAAGAGGAGGTTAGGAGCTCCAGAGGAAGGGAAGGAGGTTAGGAGCTCCATGAGGAAGGGAAGGAGGTTAGGAGCTCCTGAGGAAGGGAAGGAGGTTAGGAGCTCCGGAGGAAGGGAAGGAGGTTAGGAGCTCCAGAGGAAGGGAAGGAGGTTAGGAGGGAGTGAAGATAAAAATAAACATCTTGGGAGGAAGGGAAGTATAGATGGAAAACATTAAGCCTATAAAAAATATAAACACTGTATAGTATAACAATTGAAAGATGACTGGTCACCATTATAGCTGTATCTTGGTGCATCTACTAGTGTCTCAGAGCACCAGTGACACTCACCAACACTCTTATCACAGTCATAAAGTCTATTAAATTCCCCGAGTTATGACTCGTCCATCTCGTTCCGACTCTCTCCCTTACTGACTCTTATCCTCTGTCACTCCAAGTCTGTTCTTCAAGCACTTGATGGTGATAATAATCAAAGCAAGCGCTAAACCAGAAAGGGTTACGCAGAGTCAAGCGCTTGAGAGTACTATTTACAAAACACACACCAGAACCATCACCAATAAAGACAAAATAAAAAAAATGACCTGAAAAGTGTTCAGGACAAAGACTCGTATTTCATTTGTCTGGATACTTTCCCACACAGGAAATGTGACTTTGAAAATGGTCCAAGTCGGAGCGAAACGTCGTCGGAAGTTTTCCTCTATATGTGCGAGTTATTTGTGTATTGTTCCAGTATTGTACCTTTTTTGTTCTTTCCACAGGAATCAGTTATCATGATAACACTGATAAAGACGCTGGGAGTGCTTGTGAGAGGCCGGAGGTGGAGTTACAACCGGCCAGCCCTCTGTACACTCTTAAAACCATCCCGCTGAAGGATATCACCTCTGAAAGACGAACAAAGACAGATATCCAGAGACCTGTCACCTCTGGCATCAGGAACTATGATGTGTTCCAGTCTGAAAGTTATGTGTAAGGGCAACATAAAACGTCTAGTAAACTGAGTGACACAGTGACTCTCAGACTCAGGTTGGGATAGTGCCACATGTGGCACATGCCTACAACCACGGGCTAGCCTCCCAGCCCTACTTATTCTAAGGAACCTGAATTATCGAGTAAGATATCTTATGACACCCAGAGTAAGATATCTTATGACACCCAGAGTAAGATATCTTATGACACCCAGAGTAAGATATCTTATGACACCCAGAGTAAGATATCTTATGACACCCAGAATAAGATATCTTATGACACCCAGAGTAAGATATCTTATGACACCCAGAGTAAGATATCTTATGACACCAAGAGTAAGATATCTTATGACACCCATATTCCTCTTGCCCCTAGTTTTTTCTGTCTCCTGTGTATAATTTCTCCTGCCCTTGCTCTGGGATGATGGAGATATCTTTATAAAAGATCTATTTCTCCTGTGTATGGGATAGACCATGCTGAGAGATGGTAACTTCCAGGTGATAGTGACTCCAGCTCTGCTAGAAGTAAACCTTCGAAGCTGTACTAGCTGATGAACCTTTAATGGAATACTTGACGATATCCTCATTGACACTACTGAAGTCTCCCAGGTCAGGCTGACACGACTGAAGTCTCCCAGGTCAGGCTGACACGACTGAAGTCTCCCAGGTCAGGCTGACACGACTGAAGTCTCCCAGGTCAGGCTGACACGACTGAAGTCTCCCAGGCCAGGCTGACACGACTGAAGTCTCCCAGGCCAGGCTGACACGACTGAAGTCTCCCAGTTCAGTATAACACTACCAAAGTCTCCAGGGTCAGGCTGACACGAATAAAGTCTCCCAGGTCAGGCTGACACGACTGAAGTCTCCCAGTTCAGTATAACACTACCAAAGTCTCCCAGGTCAGGCTGACACGACTGAAGTCTCCCAGGTCAGGCTGACACGACTGAAGTCTCCCAGTTCAGTATAACACTACCAAAGTCTTCCAGGTCAGGCTGACACGACTGAAGTCTCCCAGTTCAGTATAACACTACCAAAGTCTCCCATGTCAGGCTGACACGACTGAAGTCTCCCAGTTCAGTATAACACTACCAAAGTCTCCCAAGTCAGGCTGACACAACTGAAGTCTCCCAGGTCAGGCTAACACGACTGAAGTCTCCCATGTCAGGCTGACACGACTGAAGTCTCCCAGTTCAGTATAACACTACCAAAGTCTCCCAGGTCAGGCTGACACGACTGAAGTCTCCCAGGTCAGGCTGACACGACTGAAGTCTCCCAGGTCAGGCTGACACGACTGAAGTCTCCCAGTTCAGTATAACACTACCAAAGTCTCCCATGTCAGGCTGACACGACTGAAGTCTCCCAGTTCAGTATAACACTACCAAAGTCTCCCAGGTCAGGCTGACACGACTGAAGTCTCCCAGGTCAGGCTGACACGACTGAAGTCTCCCAGTTCAGTATAACACTACCAAAGTCTCCCAGCTCAGGCTGACACATTTCAACACCTTGTATGAGCACCATCCTGTATGATGTAATATGATAGTAAAACATAGTTAGCTTTTGTTCACAGCGAAATTATCACGTAGAATAGAATAGCGGCACACTGCAGATGTATCCAATTTATATTTAATCTCTCTCCTCTCTCTCTCTCTCTCTCTCTCTCTCTCTCTCTCTCTCTCTCTCTCTCTCCCCTCTCTCGACCACATCAAGATAACATCACAGCAACGCCGGAGGAAGGAAAGCCTGCAGAGAACGTCTGCCACTTGCACACAAGAATACAAAGTGGATACCATCAGGGAAGCTACAACTGGTCAACGTCTGCCACTAGCACAGCTACACAGTGGACACCATCATGACAGCAGCAAGAAAGTGACGTCTGCCACTAACACACAACTACAAAGTGGACACCATCATGGCAGCAGCAAGAGAGTGACGTCTGCCACTAACACACAACTACACAGTGGACACCATCATGGCAGCATCAAGAGAGTGACGTCTGCCACTAACACACAACTACAAAGTGGACACCATCATGGGAGCAGCAAGAGAGTGACGTCTGCCACTAACACACAACTACACAGTGGACACCATCATGGCAGCATCAAGAGAGTGACGTCTGCCACTAACACACAACTTGTGGACACCATCATGGCAGCAGCAAGAGAGTGACGTCTGCCACTAACACACAACTACACAGTGGACACCATCATGGCAGCATCAAGAGAGTGACGTCTGCCACTAACACACAACTTGTGGACACCATCATGGCAGCAGCAAGAGAGTGACGTCTGCCACTAACACACAACTTGTGGACACCATCATGGCAGCAGCAAGAGAGTGACGTCTGCCACTAACACACAACTTGTGGACACCATCATGGCAGCAGCAAGAGAGTGACGTCTGCCACTAACACACAACTTGTGGGCACCATCATGGCAGCAGCAAGAGAGTGACGTCTGCCACTAACACACAACTTGTGGACACCATCATGGCAGCAGCAAGAGAGTGACGTCTGCCACTAACACACAACTTGTGGACACCATCATGGCAGCAGCAAGAAAGTGACGTCTGCCACTAACACACAACTACAAAGTGGACACCATCATGGCAGCAGCAAGAGAGTGACGTCTGCCACTAACACAACTACAAAGTGGACACCATCATGACAGCAGCAAGGGAGTGACGTCTGCCACTAACACACAACTACACAGTGGACACCATCATGGCAGCATCAAGAGAGTGACGTCTGCCACTAACACACAACTACAAAGTGGACACCATCATGGCAGCAGCAAGGGAGTGACGTCTGCCACTAACACACAACTTGTGGACACCATCATGGCAGCAGCAAGAGAGTGACGTCTGCCACTAACACACAACTACACAGTGGACACCATCATGGCAGCAGCAAGAGAGTGACGTCTGCCACTAACACACAACTGTGGACACCATCATGGCAGCAGCAAGAGAGTGACGTCTGCCACTAACACACAACTTGTGGACACCATCATGGCAGCAGCAAGAGAGTGACGTCTGTCACTAACACACAACTACAAAGTGGACACCATCATGGCAGCAGCAAGAGAGTGACGTCTGCCACTAACACACAACTACACAGTGGACACCATCATGGCAGCAGCAAGAGAGTGACGTCTGCCACTTACACACAACTACACAGTGGACACCATCATGGCAGCAGCAAGAGAGTGACGTCTGCCACTTACACACAACTACACAGTGGACACCATCATGGCAGCAGCAAGAGAGTGACGTCTGCCACTAACATACAACTACACAGTGGACACCATCATGGCAGCAGCAAGAGAGTGACGTCTGCCACTAACACACAACTACACAGTGGACACCATCATGGCAGCAGCAAGAGAGTGACGTCTGCCACTAACACACAACTACACAGTGGACATCATCATGGCAGCAGCAAGAGAGTGACGTCTCCCACTAACACACAACTACACAGTGGACATCATCATGGCAGCAGCAAGAGAGTGACGTCTGCCAGACAAACGTCAGAGAGACACTGCCTTCACTGCTCACCTTCACAAAGACGTCAAAATGTCACCCTTGAAATTTTTAATATCATAAACCAACATTCGAGAGAATAAAATGTTGGAAGGCAAAACAGACGTGTGAAGATAAGGCTACAGAGGGATAATGGAGATAGGGGGGAGAGACGGAAGGGAGAAGAGAGGAGAGAGAGGAAGAGGGAGAGGAGATAGAAGAAGGAGAGGAAGAGAAGAGAGAGAGTTTTGGAAGGAGATCATAGCTCAAGCCTTGCAGACAGCAGAACTTGAGCCTACTTTTACCCTAGCTATATCTTTGATGGGTTTCAAAAGTGTTTCTACTCTCGTAGCCCGGACCTGGGCCAGGTTTTTCCGGTGCCTGCCTGGTTAACTAGACTCTTGCTGTTGGCGGCCCTGTACCAGGCTGTATGGTGTCTGCCTGGTTAACTAGGTGCAGAGGAAGAGAAAGATTTTAAAAGATTTTTAACTTGTGAGATCACTCAACTCTCTTACCTGTGAGATCACTCAACCTCTCTTAACTGTGAGATCACTCAACTCTCTTTAACCTGTGAGATCACTCACTCTTTTAACCGTGAGATCACTCACTCTTAACCTTGAGATCACTCAACTCTCTTAACCTGTGAGATCACTCAACTCTCTTTAACCTGTGAGATCACTCAGCTCTCTTTAACCTGTGAGATCACTCAGCTCTCTTAACCTGTGAGATCACTCAGCTCTCTTTAACCTGTGAGATCACTCAGCTCTCTTTAACCTGTGAGATCACTCAACTCTCTTAACCTGTGAGATCACTCAGCTCTCTTTAACCTGTGAGATCACTCAACTCTCTTTAACCTGTGAGATCACTCAGCTCTCTTAACCGAGATCACTCAACTCTCTTAACTGTGGATCACAACTCTCTTTAACCTGTGAGTATCACTCACACCTCTTAACCTCTGAGACACTCACTCTTTAACCTGTGAGATCACTCAACTCTCTTAACCGTGAGATCACTCACTCTTAAACCTGTGAGATCACTCAACTCTCTTAAACCTGTGAGATCACTCAGCTCTCTTTAACCTGTGAGATCACTCAGCTCTCTTTAACCTGTGAGATCACTCAGCTCTCTTAAACCTGTGAGATCACTCAACTCTCTTAAACCTGTGAGATCACTCAACTCTCTTAAACCTGTGAGATCACTCAGCTCTCTTTAACCTGTGAGATCACTCTACTCTCTTTAACTTGTGAGATCACTCAACTCTCTTTAACTTGTGAGATCACTCAACTCTCTTTAACTTGTGAGATCACTCAACTCTCTTTAACTTGTGAGATCACTCAACTCTCTTTAACTTGTGAGATCACTCAACTCTCTTTAACTTGTGAGATCACTCAGCTTTCTCGGCATTAAGTAAAAAAACACACACAAGAACACATAACGCAACATAAAATCTACAAACACAACACAAATTAAAAAAAAACACTCGATGTGTATAACAAAAAACTTACTGTCATACACAAACACACATTAACAAAACACACGCACTCTTAACATAACCAGCATAGGTCAAACAATTAATTTGTCCTGGTTAAAAAAGTGAGGAGGAGAGGGCAAGAATGATAGGGGAATTATGAGAGAACATGGCAACAACTGACAACACAAGACTTGTGAGCAAGCAGGCAGGCAGGCAGGCAGGCAGGCAGGCAGGCAAGCAGGCAGGCAGGAAGGAAGGAAGGAAGGAAGGAAGGCAGGCAGGCAGGAAGACAGGCAGGAAGGAAGGCAGGCAGGCAGGCAGGCAGGCAGGAAGGAAGGAATGAAGGAAGGAAAACAGGCAGCCAGGTTGGCTGGCAGGAAGGAAGGAAGGAAGGAAGGCAGGCAGGCAGGCAGGCAGGCAGGCAGGCAGGCAGGCAGGCAGGCAGGCAGGCAGGCAGGCAGGCAGGCAGGCAGGCAGGCAGGCAGGCAGGCAGGCAGGCAGGCAGGCAGGCAGGCAGGAAGGAAGGAAGGAAGGAAGGAAGGAAGGAAGGAAGGAAGGCAGGCATGCAGGCAGGCAGGCAGGCTATCAGCAGAGAACCATAGCAGACGTGGAGGAGAGGGTATTGTTGAGGGAAGAGGAAGGGAAGGCACTGATGAAAGGAAGGGAATGTAGTGATGATGGGAAGAAAAAGTATTAAAGAGGGGAAGTGAAGGTATTAAAGAGGGAAAGTAAATGTATTAAAGAGGTAAAGGTATTAAAGAGGAAGCGAAGGTATTAAAGAGGGGAAGTGATGATATTAAAGAGGGGAAGTGAAGGTATTAAAGAGGGGAAGTGAAGGTATTAAAGAGGGGAAGTGAAGGTATTAAAGAGGGGAATTGAAGGTATTAAAGAGGGGAAGTGAAGGCATTAAAGAGGGGAAGTAAAGGTATTAAAGAGGGGTAACGAAGGTATTAAAGAGAAGGGAAGGTATTAAAGAAGAAGGTAAAAAAGGAAGTAAAGGTATTAAAGAGGGGAAGATTAAAAAAAGGTATTAAAGAGGAAGTAAGTATTAAGGAAAAGGTATTAAAGAGGGGAAGTAAAGGTATTAAAGAGGGGAAGTAAAGGTATTAAAGAGGGGAAGTAAAGATATTAAAGAGGGGAAGTAAAGGTATTAAAGAGGGGTAACGAAGGTATTAAAGAGGGAAAGTGAAGGTATTGATTAGGGAAGGGAAGAAAGATGAAGGTCAGAAAGGGAATACAACCCGGACTGGTAGAGTTGAGAGTGCCCGGGGTAGACAGGGAGGAGAAATAGGGTGGAGAGAGGAACAGGGTGGAAGAAAAAATAGTGTAAATGAGAAACAGGGTAGAGTGAGAAGTGGGGCGTAGAAGAGAAATAGTGAAGGAAAGAGGATGCGAAAGAGAAGGAGAAAGAACGGGGACCAAGTAAGAAAGAGAGATGAGAAAAGAATCAAAGAAACCACTGAGAGAGAGAGAGAGAGAGAGAGAGAGAGAGAGAGAGAGAGAGAGAGAGGAAAGGGTAAAACAATGAGACAAAACTATTGAGAGATATAAAGATAGGGATGGAGAGAAGAAGCAAGGAACGAGAAACAAGAGTGGAGGAGGGGAGATAAAGCAAGACAGATAAAGAAGGTGGGAGGGAAGGGAAGATAAAAAAAAAGATGGGGAAGCAGGAGGGTTGAGGAACAAGGGGAAGTGGAAGCGTGGAGACAAGGGAGGAGGGGAAGACAGACAAGGAAGGAGAGGAGAGAGACAAGAAGGGTGTAAAATGAAGAATGACAAGACAAGTGCAACAATCACATATCTGTATTCCGAAACCTTTCGCCAACACAACAGGCTTCTTCAGTCTAATAGAGAGGAGACAGCAGAAGCAGTGAAGATGTAAAGACGATGTAATCAGTCCCTCAGCCTGGAGAAGACGTAGTGTTGAGGTGGTGAGTCCCTCAGCCTGGATAAGACGTAGTGTTGAGGTGGTGAGTCCCTCAGCCTGGAGAAGACGTAGTGTTGAGGTGGTGAGTCCCTCAGCCTGGATAAGACGTAGTGTTGAAGTGGTGAGTCCCTCAGCCTGGATAAGACGTAGTGTTGAGGTGGTGAGTCCCTCAGCCTGGAGAAGACGTAGTGTTGAGGTGGTGAGTCCCTCAGCCTGAGAAGACGTAGTGTTGAGGTGGTGAGTCCCTCAGCCTGGAGAAGACGTAGTGTTGAGGTGGTGAGTCCCTCAGCCTGGAGAAGACGTAGTGTTGAGGTGGTGAGTCCCTCAGCCTGGAGAAGACGTAGTGTTGAGGTGGTGAGTCCCTCAGCCTGGAGAAGACGTAGTGTTGAGGTGGTGAGTCCCTCAGCCTGGAGAAGACGTAGTGTTGAGGTGGTGAGTCCCTCAGCCTGGAGAAGACGTAGTGTTGAGGTGGTGAGTCCCTCAGCCTGGAGAAGACGTAGTGTTGAGGTGGTGAGTCCCTCAGCCTGGAGAAGACGTAGTGTTGAGGTGGTGAGTCCCTCAGCCTGGAGAAGACGTAGTGTTGAGGTGGTGAGTCCCTCAGCCTGGAGAAGACGTAGTGTTGAGGTGGTGAGTCCCTCAGCCTGGAAGACGTAGTGTTGAGGTGGTGAGTCCCTCAGCCTGGAGAAGACGTAGTGTTGAGGTGGTGAGTCCCTCAGCCTGGAGAAGACGTAGTGTTGAGGTGGTGAGTCCCTCAGCCTGGAGAAGACGTAGTGTTGAGGTGGTGAGTCCCTCAGCCTGGAGAAGACGTAGTTTGAGGTGGTGAGTCCCTCAGCCTGGAGAAGACGTAGTGTTGAGGTGGTGAGTCCCTCAGCCTGGAGAAGACGTAGTGTTGAGGTGGTGAGTCCCTCAGCCTGGAGAAGACGTAGTGTTGAGGAGAGGCAGTGTAGCAAGCCTACTGGGTAGGTCTTTCTCAAATACATGGAGGCTGCAGTAGTAGGGAAGACAAGGGTGAGACACGAAGGGAGCAGGGAAGACAAGGGTGAGACACGCAGGGAGCAGGGAAGACAAGGGTGAGACACGCAGGGAGCAGGGAAGACAAGGGTGAGACACGCAGGGAGCAGGGAAGACAAGGGTGAGACACGCAGGGAGCAGGGAAGACAAGGGTGAGACACGCAGGGAACAGGGAAGACAAGGGTGGGACACGCAGGGAGCAGGGAAGACAAGGGGAGACAGCAGGGAGCAGGGAAGACAAGGGTGAGACACGCAGGGAGCAGGGAAGACAAGGGTGAGACACGCAGGTAGCAGGAAGACAAGGGTGGACACGCAGGAGCAGGAAGACAAGGGTGAGACACGCAGGGAGCAGGAAGACAAGGGTGGACACGCAGGGAGCAGGAGAGACAAGGGTGAGACACGCAGGGAGACAGGGAAGACAAGGGTGAGACACGCACGGAGCAGGAAGACAAGGATGGGCTACTGCAGGGAGCAGGGAAGACAGTTGAGAGCCACGCACGAGCAGGAAGCAAGGTGGGACACGCAGTGCAGGAAGACAACGGTGGCACGAGGAGCAGGAAGCAATGCAGGAGAGAGGAGGAGTAGAGAGCCAGGACGGAGTAGGGAGACAAGAGAGGAGAGCAGCAAGGAGGGTGGAGGAGGCAGGCTATTGCATGGTGGCAGAAAACAAAGGGAACACAAGAAGATTATCTGAAAACTTTCTTGAATCCACCGATCCACGCCCACCTTGCCTTACTGAGAGCCACGCCCACCTAGCCTTACTGAGAGCCACGCCCACCTTGCCTTACTGAGAGCCACGCCCACCTTGCCTTACTGAGAGCCACGTCCACCTTGCCTTACTGAGAGTCACGCCCACCTTGCCTTACTGAGAGTCACGCCCAGTTTTCCTTACTGAGAGCCACGCCCACCTTGCCTTACTGAGAGCCACGCCCACCTTGCCTTACTGAGAGCCACGCCCACCTTGCCTTAATGAGCCACGCCCACCTTGCCTTACTGAGAGCCACGCCCACCTTGCCTTACTGAGAGCCACGCCCACCTTGCCTTACTGAGAGCCACGCCCACCTTGCCTTACTGAGAGTCACGCCCACCTTGCCTTACTGAGAGCCACGCCCACCTTGCCTTACTGAGAGCCACGCCCACCTTGCCTAGAGAGCCACGCCCACCTTGCCTTACTGAGAGCCACGCCCACCTTGCCTTACTGAGAGCCACGCCCACCTTGCCTTACTGAGAGCCACGCCCACCTTGCCTTACTGAGAGCCACGCCCACCTTGCCTTACTGAGAGCCACGCCCACCTTGCCTTACTGAGAGCACGCCCACCTTGCCTAATGAGAGCCACGCCCACCTGCCTCACTGAGAGCCACGCCCGCCCTGCCTCACTGAAAGCCACGCCCACCTTGCTTACTGAGAGCCACGCCCACCTGCCTCACTGAGAGTCACGCCCACCCTTGCCTTACTGAGAGCCACGCCCACCTTGCCTTACTGAGAGCCACGCCCACCCTGCCTCAATGAGAGCCACGCCCACCCTGCCTCACTGAGAGCCACGCCCACCTGCCTCACTGAGAGCCACGCCCACCTGCCTCACTGAGAGCCACGCCCACCTGCCTCACTGAGAGCCACGCCCACCTTGCCTCTAATGAGCCACGCCCACCCTGCCTCATGAGAGCCACGCCCACCTTGACCTCTAATGAGAGCCACGCCCACTCTGCCTCAATGAGAGCCACGCCCACCCTGCCTCACTGAGAGCCACGCCCACCTGCCTCACTGAGAGCCACGCCCGCCTGCCTCACTGAGAGCCACGCCCACCCTGCCTCACTGAGAGCCACGACCACCTGCCTCAATGAGAGCCACGCCCACCCTGCCTCACTGAGAGCCACGCCCACCCTGCCTCAATGAGAGCCACGCCCACCCTGCCTCACTGAGAGCCACGCCCACCCTGCCTCACTGAGAGCCACGCCCACCCTGCCTCAATGAGAGCCACGCCCACCCTGCCTCACTGAGAGCCACTGTGGTGACACACATCTCCCGACTGACAGGGAATTCCCGGGGAAGGGGGAGGAGGAAGGGGGAGGGGGGTGTCAGGCCCTGGAAGGAGGTTTGAATTTCTACCATAACATATTCTTTTTGTTTATATTTTCGCAATTTAACCCTTAAACTGACGAATGGTCTAAAACACATTAAGGCAATCATGAAAAAAATATATCCTGAATTTAGAATTTAGAAGTGTAATGAAAGAAGAATGACATGTGATTAGTACTTAGGGAGATGTGAAGGTTTGGAGGTGATGTTAGAGGTGATGTTAGAGGTGATGTTGGAGGTGAAGTTGGAGGGTTGCCTTAACAACACATGCTTGCCGAGTGACGGAAATTGCTGTCTTAATATTTTTCACGATTTTTTTTTCCAGTTTTGATTTTTTTTATAGCAGTGAAATCATTGCCGAAATATATTCACTTGCTGAACATTATCAGTTTTTACCAGGTATCTCTGAAGGGATATCTGAGTCCTTGTCTGAATTTTTTATCTTAACTTCTCGATTTTTAGCTCATAACTCGAGAATGCCTCGTCTGATCGGCTTCATATTTTTAATTCCTGTGTACGATAACTAGGACCACATTCTTGGAACAACTAGCATGTGCAGGTCCATATGACCAAAGCTGTTGAAATTATTGGCTCAAATAACTTGCCAAACCCTCAGCAGCACAGCATCAAACACTCAACAACAAGTGTCTTATAATTCCAGGACGACACAGAGATTCACTTGTGTGTCAAATGGAGTGAAATTTCATCCCTTCAAATCACATTAAATACATTTCAGCTGATCTCTTCTGCACTACTTCAATATTAAATGGCTGACGCAGCTGACTGCCAGTATAGTACCTAGGAAATTTTGCGTGTGTGGGGGGTGGGGGAGGGGGCAAATTTTTCAATGTAGTAAAATAGATAAAAAAATGGAAACACTGGAATTGGAGCCATAACTGATAAATGATACATCTGATCGGCTTCAAATTTTCACCACTGGTGTGGCTTCCAGAACACTAGGCTCAACCTGTGGTTGGCTGGTATAAGTCCCAATTTGACAATTTTAATTGAACGAATAGTGTATTAATTTTTATTCAATAACTAAAGAATGTTTATTCTGATTGGCTTCAAAATATTAATGATGATACACTCCATAAGACACTATAGGTTAGTCTGAGCAGTGCATATTTCAAATTTTACTCATAATAAAAACACCTGGAATTGTTGGATTCAGAACAATTACTGGCGAATGTCTTTTTTGATAGCCTTGAAATTGTCATTATTATGCTTTACTGATTTCCGTAACATAAACAGGAAGAAAAACAGTAGTTATAAAATGGGAGAAAAAAATAGAAAATATTTATTTTTATAATCAGAACAACGACACAAATGTTCATATTTAGGTTAACTCTTGGATAATCTTGCACCAGAATTGCTGATTGCCTTAACTGTTAATGCAGTATAATCACACACACATATGCACATGTATATATAGGTACACGTATACATAAGCAGACACAGACGGTTTCCAAACGCTAAACAGTAAGGAAAGAAGATGGCCAGGAATTTTGATAAAAACAATCTGCTTTTCTAACTCAAGATTAAATGTTAAAATGACAACTACACACTCCATTAACAATACCAACCTTCTCAGCGGGATACACCACTACTTAAATTCTGATGCCAATCAAAAGAGCTTCTTACTCAGAGTAGTGCAAGGCTGGACAAGTGGATGGGTGGGAATGGTTGCTTTCGAGAATAACTTTCCTAGTTTAGGCCATAGGCCTGCTGCAGTGTTCCTCCATTCTTATGTTCTTATGCTGCCAACAAGTCTGGAACACTGTCAGATTAAGGGATTTCCCTGTGTGAGGTTCTCAGATCATTACTAGAAGACAGAGCCTCTAGCACCAGTAGTCTTCCCATTATGATAACTGGTGAGACGAGTCAGTCAACGAAATAAAACAGTTGGATACTTCAGACAGTAGGCTATACTCTTAAGTGATCATTAACAATGTTTTATCCGTCTCGGTATTCCAGTTTATACCTAATAAGTTGATGGAGGTCGAGAAGTCCCAGTCGGGGTAAAATCTTCGGGGATCACCTGTTTTATATCCCACCTACTTACCCTAATTTTGTATTGGACTTACTTTTCCTTAATTTTTATTTCACCTACTTACCCTAAGTTTGTGGTGCACCTACTTCCTATCAGTTTGTACTGCACCTACTTCCTATTAGTTTGCACTACACCTACTTCCCATCAGTTTGTATTGCACCTACTTCCAGTCAGTTTGTATTACACCTACTTTCTTTAAACAATTTCATTCACTTAATCGAGCTAATATCGCACCTTCTTCAGCTTCACATTGGCCATTAAATGAAACAGTTTAGAGTTGGGAGAAGCACCACGCACAGCTTTAAGAATGGGTGCGACACATGCCAGAAAACTAATGAAATGGTCCTCATCATTTATTAGAAGGTATCAGGGGCTGAGAAGCGGCTCCTGCAACCCCAACTAAACGAGTACACATTTATTCTCTGCAATTCTCGTTACTTTATGCTGCACACAACACTTTCATGACCCCATACACCCTGGTGACACTGTGTATGTGTGTGTGTCTCCTGACACTGGTGGCACTGTCACCAGGAGACATACACACTCTGGTGACACAGTGTGTGTGTCTCCTGACACTGGTGACACTCACACTTCACACACTTTAAGAAAAACATAGAGTGTAGTAAATATATTCACCATTCGCAGTATGTAGCAACAATACACTTAATATATAAATAATTATCGTTCCAAAAATGTCTATGTGAAATACAAGAGTTAGCCATGAAACTAACAATTTTCTCTAACATTCTCAAGAGCCCGTTTTCTTTTTCAAGTTACATGGTAGACTATCACTAATTAATTCGCCATACACGTTGATATTTATTTACATGGCACTTTCTTATTTTATTTTAACTGATGAAATATAATTCCAAATAATATAATCATTAGTTAATATTTACTTTACCTCAGGGTCAGAAAAAAAAAATATATATTTTTTAAATAAAAGCAAGCTTCCATGCCCTCGAAAAAATAGTAATTTCTTTAGCAATTATTTTATGATACGATAAATATTTACCCAGGATATATTAAAATAGTTATAATCATAACCATAATTTTTAAAGGGGTGGACCGGTAAGCCAGCGGAAGGCCTCTGTCAGATACCAAAAGCTCCAAGCTCCAGCTGCGGGTCATCACTTGTCCTGTTTCTTGACGAACCTAATACCTACCTAACATACAGGATATATACACCGAGATGTGTATTTCTCACAGCTGAGAGTTCAATCACTATTTCAGGGATTAAAGTGTTCATTATGTATCATAGGCCGTTACAGTGGCACTCAGATACTCACATCTGCTCTCGTTCACTGGAGAACACTGTCACCTAATATTCTAATGCTCCTTAAAGCACTGATGTCACCTAAAACATTGATATCACCTAAACACTGATGGTGCTTAAAAATTAATGTCATTTAAAACAATGTTGTTACATAAAATAATGTCACTTACAATACTGATGTAACCTAACCCGTTGTCACCTAAAACCCTGATGTCACCTGAACACTGACGTCAAATAAAACACCGATGTCCCATAAATAAAAAGAGTTACCTAAACTTCCATTTAACAATTACCAAACTCAAAAATGCTTCAGCGGGAAGCCTGGTCTGCGACCGGGTCGCCAGGGCGTGCCAGACAACACACAACTCATAGGCAACTTTATTCAGAAACGTTTCGCCTACACAGTGGGCTTCTTCAGTCGAGTACATAAAGTAGGCAGGAGCAGTAGAGACGATGTATCAGTCCATCAGCCTTGCAGATGTAGAATTGAGGTTGTCAGTCCCTCAGTCTGGAGAAGAGTTCTGTTCCATAGTGTGAAACAATGTGAAGCTCAAGCGACAGTGTTGAGACTTATATACTGTGGGAAGGAGAGGTGCAGAGTAGTAGATGGAAGAATGTAATCTACATCTTCAAGGTGATGGACTGATACATCGTCTTCACATCTCTACTGCTCCTGCCTACTTTCTGTACTCGACTGAAGAAGCTTACTGTACTCACCTAATTGTGGTTGCAGGGGTCGAGACTCAGCTCCTGGCTAACAGTAGAGGCAGGACCGGCAGGCACTACACAGGTGTACACATAGACTAGAAACAGTTGTCAGACAGTACCAAGGAACACAGAAAAATCAAGAGCACCTACAAGCCATGTTTAGATATAAAAGTCCAGTATCTTCATACGACTTAACTCTCAATGTCAGGTAACCAAAAAATAACATATAACCCGATGTTGGCTTTATGTTGATTAAAGAAATAATAAACGCAGCATTGAGACCACAAAAACGTAGTTATGACATCTCAGTAGCGGTAACTGTAATGTAGGATTTCTACATTTTTTATAAAGTTATATGGAGGCCTTTGTTAACTGTTCTCTGAAACGGGACATGTTAGAAAGTAATAATCTTATTCTGAATAATTTAACGAACGATAAACGTCCAACCAGGTTAAAACTGATTAAGGAAAAAATATAAAAATATAAATATGTGTTTGCTAAACAAGTGTATACCGTCCAGGTAAGAGCAGCACAAACATGGGACAGGCCCAGAATACACCAGGCATAACGTCAACAATGGGATCCCTTCACGCTGTAAGAAAACTGGCAAGGCTTGAAGGAGCCAACTGAATCTCAACTTGTGCTAATGCAAATGTCATGCTCCTATAAAATATTAATTTTTCTAGGGCCATAAGCAACTTGCAATTAAGATAGCTAGCCCATACAGTTTTGAACACCTGATAATTAGGATGCTAGAAGGGTAAGGTAGATCTTGACATCAAGAACAATGCAAATACCTAGTGAAACATCCAGGCTAAAGGTTATACATTATGGATTCACTAATGCATGAATCTAGCTTGTATAACTCTTGGCTTATATTATACACTGAATGGCTGTCATATTTGAGGCCGACTCAATTAATCATTCAGTCACTGAACTCTTAAGTACGGTGACCTGGGATTCTAAGCAGTTAATCAGATGACTATGTAAATTCATGACATTCGACTCGTGTATTGTCTATATGGAATGACAATGCTGTGATAATCTAAAATCTAGAGATTTCGTAGACTGGCAAGCCTGACAACTGTTTCTCGCCTGTGTAAGTGCCTGTCTAGTGCCTCCCTGTCTTGCTGCTGTCTCTTCTGGTTGAGCTGTCTCGATGACAACAATGTGCTGACAGATCCATGAATTTTTCACCTATTTTTTTCCACTCCCTCTTACTGCAAGCTCCTGATGAAGGACTATCAATACTCTAAAAAGCTTAGAGCTTCATTTCCGGCCCCCCAGCTGTCCTGCTATGGGGGTATGTATATATATATGTCGTGCCGAATACGTAAAACTGGTCAATTAGGAAGAACTCTTTAAAATTAAGTCCTTTCTCAAATTTTCTCTTACGTTTAAAAATATATATATATTTAATTTATGTTAATGTAAAAATTAATAATTTTGTACGAAAAGAACTTTAGAAAACTTACTTAACCTTATCATAACAAGCGCAATTTAATTTATCCTAATCCAACAATATATATTTTAGATAAGTTTACAATAATTTAATAAACAAACAATGAAATATTTTTTTTTCGTTAGGTTCAGAATGATTTTTGCGAAATTATTGCATACACAAATTTTCGCTTGTCTTATTCGGCAAACAGAGCGTTGCTATTTAAGCCAAAATCCCAAGTTTTACTTATTCTGCGCGACATATATTATATATATATATGTCGTGCCGATTAGGTAAAACTGGTCAATTAGCAAGAACTCATCTAAAATTAAGTCCTTTCTAAAATTTTCTCTTATACGTTTAAAGATATATTTTTTCATTTATGTTCATGTAAAATTTATAATTTTGTACCAAGAGAAACTTTGAAAACCTACCTAACCTTATTACAACAAGCGCAATTTAATTTAGACTAACCCAACTAAATATATTTTAGATACGTTAACATTAATTTAATAATAAACAAACACAATGAAACATATTTTTTTCGTTATGTTCAGAATGATTTTGCGAAATTATTGCATACACAAATTTTCACTTGTCTTATATGGCAAGGTCAGCGTTGCTATTTAAGCCAAAATTGAAGTTTTATAATCGGCACGACATATATATATATGTCGTGCCGATTAGGTAAAACTGGTCAATTAGCAAGAACTCATCTAAAATTAAGTTCTTTCTAAAATTTTCTTATACGTTTAAAGGTATATTTTTTCATTTATGTTAAAGTAAGAATTATAATTTTGTACCAAGAGAAACTTTGAAAACCTACCTAACCTTATTACAACAAGCGCAATTTAATTTAGCCTAACCCAACTAAATATATTTTAGATACATTAACATTAATTTAATAATAAACAAACACAATGAAATATATTTCTTTCGTTAGGTTCAGAATGATTTTGGCGAAATTATTGCATACACAAATTTTCACTTGTCTTATATGGCAAGGTGAGCGTTGCTATTTAAGCCAAAATGCAAGTTTTACCTAATCGGCACGACATATATATATAATATATATATATATATATATATATATATATATATATATATATATATATATATATATATATATATATATATATATATGGTAATGACACATAAGCAGGGAAATGAAGTGTCTTTCAGGAAATTTTATGGTACTATTAATAGGTTCGTCACAGTCAATAAATTTACATACGAATTCGCCGTAAAATGAAGTTCTCGCAGTCAAGAAAACTTTCTCCTGGAGTCAAAAGAAGTTAAGTGAAAAGTATTGGTGCCTCCTCTTACCTGACCCTCCTGGGAAAGAAACGCTACGTATTCTACACACTTACCTGAAATAAAGAGTGAATCAATGAAAGAGAGAGAGAGAGACAGAGAGAGATAGAGACAGACATAGACTGAGAGAGAGAGAATACAAGAACAATCTTTTAAAACACACACACAAATATTTAGCGTATATTATTCAATAACACAAACAAATATGCAAATGTACACTGTATTCAGTAAAATAATTAAAGTGATTAGTACATTTAGTGTGAGTAGATGATCAATAGTCACTCATTTTAGTGGTAAACTACTGCATTACAATTACAAATGGTCAACTATCACTAGCATAATGTGCAATATCTACAACTACTGTAGTTATTGTTCATATTATTCTTGCTACAATTATTCTACTACCACTGGTAGACAGAGTATGCAGAGCAAGGGTAACATTTCACGATGTTTCTCTCAATGTTGACTTTTATCATGTTAACACTGAGCAAAATGTTTCGGTCAGTGTTGATAAAGCTCAACAGCAAGCAAAAACGTTTCACTCAAGAGTTGACCTTCATCACGTCCACAGTGAGCGAAACGTCATCATAATAAAAACTTACTCTTCAAGCTCTTTTTTCCTTTATCACCATCAGCCACATCTAACTACCACAACTACCACAACTACCACTACAGACATTAACACTACTACAAGTACTACTACTATTACAACATCTACCACTACTACCAAAACGTCCACAGTCACCCCATAAAGAGGACAAACTCTCGTAAGAACAACTACCATCACCACTACAACTGGGGGGAGAGTCTCACCTTTCTCTCTTCTCCCCAAAACAACACAAAAAATGGTGTCCAATATTTGCTGGGTGAGCTGTGTTGATGACTGAGACATGGAGTATGGTGGATGAAGCAAGACATGGGATAGGGTGGAGAGAGAGAAACAGAGAGAGAGAGAGAGACAGACAGAGATACAGACATACAGACAAACAGAGTGGCAAGGCTAGGTTAGTGGAAAGATCAGAGAATGGGAGTAGTTGGGTGTATTATTATTATTATTATTTAGCACTTCCCCTTTAATAATAATAATAAACGTTTCGCGTAAAACTTTTCGCGCGCAACGCTGTGTACGAAACATTGCACAAAACGTGTATGAATCACTGCGCACGAAACGTTGCGTACGATATACTGTGCGCTAAATGTCGTGCGCGAAACGTCGCCCACGAAACTCCGTCCAAGCTTAACGTTCGTCAAACATTTCATTCGAAATTCACGAAAAGTGCCTCTGCGTTTCGTCAAGTTTTCAATATAACGAGGAATTCAATATAACGAGGAATTCAATATAACGAGGAAGTCAATATAACGAGGAATTCAATATAACGAGGAATTCAATATAACGAAGAAGTCAATATAACGAGGAAGTCAATATAACGAGGAATTCAATATAACGAGGATAGTCATTCATAAATGTACTTACGTACATTTATGATTAACTTTCAATTACACTGAACGTAATATAATGTAACAATGTACATATATTTTTTACGAGGCGCTCGGTTCTTATTTAAAAACAATATGTCGGGGGTCTTGAAGGAACTGCGCCTTCCCCTACCCTTCCTAGGATCGAACCCCACTGCCGTCCATCTCCAGGAACCTGTAGAAGCCCCTACGGATTTAGCGCTCCCATGAATATATAATAATATTTGTGCCCCTCTGGCTAGACAGTGATGGAGTGAGTGATGGTGAAAGTGTTTCTTCTTCTTTTGGTCACCCTACCTCGGTGGGATGACGGCCGGATTGTTGAAATAATAATAATAATAATAATAATAATAATAATAATAATAATAACAAAGTTATAATCGTATGTCTTAACATTTTTCTTACGAATCTTAAACGCTGGAGACAACAGTCAAGATCACAGTAGAAAAACAAAAGCCTCCGAGTCTGGTACATAAAAGCATCTAGATCATCAAGATTGATGAAGTGGGAGAACGGAAAGCAGAGCCAACCCCAGACATCACAACCCCAGACATCACAACCCCAGACATCACAACCATCGGAGCCAACCCCAGACATCACAACCATCAGAGCCAACCCCAGACATCACAACCATCAGAGCCAACCCCAGACATCACAACCATCAGAGCCAACCCCAGACATCACAACCATCGGAGCCAACCCCAGACATCACAACCATCAGAGACAACCCCAGACATCACAACCATCAGAGACAACCCCAGACATCACAACCATCAGAGACAACCCCAGACATCACAACCATCAGAGACAACCCCAGACATCACAACCATCAGACATGACAACACCAGACATCACAACCCCAGACATCACAACCCCAGACATCACAACCATCAGAGACAACCCCAGACATCACAACCATCAGAGACAACCCCAGACATCACAACCATCAGAGACAACCCCAGACATCACAACCATCAGAGACAACCCCAGACATCACAACCATCAGAGACAACCCCAGACATCACAACCATCAGAGACAACCCCAGACATCACAACCATCAGAGACAACCCCAGACATCACAACCATCAGAGACAACCCAGACATCACAACCATCAGAGACAACCCCAGACATCACAACCATCAGAGACAACCCCAGACATCACAACCATCAGAGACAACCCCAGACATCACAACCATCAGAGACAACCCCAGACATCACAACCATCAGAGACAACCCCAGACATCACAACCATCAGAGACAACCCAGACATCACAACCATCAGAGACAACCCCAGACATCACAACCATCAGAGACAACCCCAGACATACCAACAGACACCTCAGACATCACAACCATCAGAGACAACCAGACATCACGAACCATCAGAGACAACCTCAGACATCACAACCATCAGAGACAACCCCAGACATCACAAACCATCAGAGAAACCTCAGACATCAACAACATCAGAGACAACCCAGACATCACAACATCAAGGCAACCAAGACATCACAAACACATCAGAGACAACCCAGACATCACAACCATCAGAAACAAATCAGACATCACAACATCAGAAACAAATACAACAAGAGAAACAACATCACAACCATCAGAAACAACATAAACAGGTCAGAAACAACATCACAAGGATCAGAACAACAACATACAACCATCAGAGACAAACTCAGACAAACAAACATCAGAGCAACCAAATTACAAGGATCAGAAACAAAACCAAGACAAACAACCATCAGAGAAACAAATAAACAGTCAGAACAATACAAGACATCAGAGAAACAAATAACAACCGTCAGAACAAATGACATCACAAATAAGACAAGCTCAGAAACAACATCAAGACAGACATACAACGATCAGAACAAACCCAGACATCACAACAATCAGAACAAATGTCACATCACAACCATCAGACAACCTCAGAAACAAATATCAAGCAATCAGAATACAACTATCAAAAGACAAACCAGACATACAAGATCAGAACAACCCAGACATAACCATCAGAGACAACCCCAGAAACAAACCATCAGAGGATCAGACATACAACCATCAGAAACCAGACATCACAACCATCAAGACAAGCCAGACATCACAACCATCAGAGACAAATCCAGGGTCATCAAACCATCAGAGCCCAGAAACAGAATGACAACCTCAGAAACAAATCACAACCATCAGAGACAAACCTCAAAGATCAGAACAACAGACATCACAAATCAGAGAAAAAGACATACAAGGGTCAGAGCCAAAGACAGACAACATCAGGACAGACAGACATACAAGATCAGAGACAACCATGATCACAAGGATCAGAGAAAAATAGACATCACAAATAACAAGCAGAAACAACATCAGAACAACTCAAGACAATAAACAAGGATCAAAACAAATATACAAGGATCAGAACAAACTAGACAAGGTCAGAACAATAGACAAGTCAGAAACAAATAACAAGGCTCAGAAACAATACAACGGATCAGAAACAAATAACAAGGTCAGAAACAAATTACAAGGATCAGAAACAAATACAGGTCAGAAACAAATTACAAGGATCAGAAACAAATAACAAGGTCAGAAACAATATACAAGGATCAGAAACAAATAACAAGGATCAGAACAACTAACATCAAAACAATACAGGTCGAAACAACATTACAAGGATCAGAACAACTAACATCAACAATATCAAGGAATCAGAAACAAATAACAAATCAGAAACAAATCAGGACAAACAACATAAACATCAGAAACAAATTACAAGGTCAGAAACAAATACAAGCATCAGAAACAAATATCAAGGATCAAAACAAATATACAAGGATCAGAAACAAATATACAAGGATCAGAAACAAATAAACAAGGATCAGAAACAAATATACAAGGATCAGAAACAAATAAACAAGGATCAGAAACAAATATACAAGGATCAGAAACAAATATACAAGGATCAGAAACAAATATACAAGGATCAGAAACAAATAAACAAGGATCAGAAACAAATATACAAGGATCAGAAACAAATAAACAAGGATCAGAAACGAATATACAAGGGTCAGAAACGAATATACAAGGATCAGAAACAAATATACAAGGATCAGAAACGAATATACAAGAGTGAGAAAAGAAAGCGAGCAACAGTTTACAAATGCCAGCTGCGAAAGCCAAGTCTGAACCTAAACTGCTTCTTAGACGCATCATACGAGACCAGATAAGTCTGAAAAAGATGAGCTATGAGAGATGACAAGAAAGTCTGAGAGGATCTGAACAAACGATTTAAAGACGTGTTCTCTGCAGAAGCGGCTACAACAGAGAGCCAAAGGTAAAGGGTACACCAACGAGTACTAGACACACCAACAAATGCAAAGTCTACAAAATTGGGGAGGGGATTAAAGGAAAGATAGAAACAAAGTAGACTCGGGGGACAGAGGCTGCAAACCTCACTCATCGACAAAGGCCTACGGGTAAGCAGATTTCCGAGCATATCGCCAGAGGAACATATCAACCGAATAATCACTGGAGCAAATGCTGGTTTGGCAAATCGAAGAGTAACTCTCATAAATCCCAACATAGGGTCATGTACGGCCCTACGGACAACATGTTAGGCCCATCTTAACCCTTTGTCGCGCAGGCCAGTAAATTTATTGGCGTAAACACGTGCATGTAACACCAACATGGAACCCTCACCTAATAATGTTAAAAAGCCAGAGAAAATGAACCATGAGACTCCAATAGAGCTGAACATGATGAGATTAAAAGATAGAACCAAAGGAGACGTGATAACGACATACAAAATACTCAAGAGGAAATGATAGGATTTAAGGGGATAAAGCGTTCGAGAGGCGGGAAACAAGTAAACGAGAGGAAAATTGTAAGGTCAAAAGACAGACGCGTCACAGGAATGTAAGAAAGTATTTCTTCAACAGGGACAAATAAGTAGTGAAGGAAAGCTCCATACACAGTTTTAAGAATAGGTATGACTGGGCCCAGAAGGCTAAGATAAAATAAACTAGGAAAAAAACAAGTTAAGAGGCAAGGCCAATAACTGAGACTAGACCCCTGTAACCTGGCGAGTCACACACACACATACATTGAAGAGGCGGGGCCAGGAGCTATGAGTCGACCCCTAGAACCACAATTAGGTGAGTACACACACACACACACGTAGCTTTAAGAAGAGGTACGATAAAGCTCTTGGAGCAGGGGGAGAGAATAAACCTAGTAACGACTAGCGAAGAGACGGGGCCAGGAGCTACGACTCGATCCCTGCAACCACAAATAGGTGAGTAAACATGAGAGTATACTGTCTGTCTCTCCCCTCATATACAACCCAACACTGACAAACACACTAGGTACACACTGCTGCCACTAGGTTACACTCAAAAGAAACATTTGTACAAACACAACGATAAATTAAAGTTCAGACAGCTCACGCTGCTAATTTCTGTACACTTGCAAAATATATGTCTAAAAAATTATACAAACTTTCCCAACAAATATTTTGTAAACTGCAGGTAAATTTATTGCCAAAAATGGTGGATCATGTTGTGCACTTCTCAACTGGAGTCATCTGTTACTAACCAACTCTCCGGGAGATATTCACAGTCTACACTATACCCGTATATATCTTTTCTCATTAGATGAAATATACTGTCATACCAATGTAATTATGCATATGCTTCTAATGTTGGTACTAGTACTGCTGCTGCTGTGTTGATACTGCTGATAAGATACTGTTGGTACTGAAGCTAACGTTCGTGCTGCTGCTGCTGCAGCGACAGTTACTGTTGTTGCTGCTGCTGGTGCTGCTGTTGTTGCGTGGTCAACACCATGATGAAGTGGTAGTGCCGGACAGTTACGGGATGAGTGCACCGAGAAGCTGGAAATTGATGGTGCCATTGTTGTGAATATACTGGAGGAGTGTCAGAGATACTGACCGAGGCACTGCTGGAGCAGTCACTTACTGACTTACAATTCTACCTCGTTGTGCACTGAGTTACACCTCCAGCAAGTGGTCTATACAAACTAAGCAACAGCATTCACAAAAAAAGAGAGAAAAGGACAGAGATAACCACTACTTGTTGGCCAGGCCAAGAGTGAGAGGCGGCGAGTCTTTAAGGGTCCTCCTGTGTTCTCAGAGGACAAGGTAAACACAGCAGGCAGCCGACCTGCAGCTGTCAGGTACAGTCTAGGTAACCTCACTCCAACCAGATGGGTGCCCTCCATGTTTTATGCTGCTCATTCTCGTTCTCATATTTTCTCTCTCTCACTCTCTCTCTTTCTTTCTCTCTCTCTCTCTCTCTCTCTCTCTCTGACTTGTTTGCGAGAGTGGAATTACAGCTCCTGGCCCCACCTATTAAACTACGTCGACGGGCATTAATCTGATGAACCTTATCATTCCCACTCCTCAAACTGTGTAAGGAATTTCCTTCCAACTGGTCTTCCTTCAACTCAATCCACTTTTCCACCTTTCTGAGGTAGAATAAATACTTCCTAACATCCCTTGACTGGTGGACAACGGCCTAAGATAATTACTAATATCAAAGAAACGTTTAGCAGTGAAAACCTATATTATACAACATTTCACCCATACTGAGTGAAACGTTGTAGAATAAAGTTAAAGTGTCTTTGAAGTATCTCCATATGGCTCATTAGTTACTAGTTGTCAAAGGCACTTGTCGTTAAACACTTGGCCTATTCTGTGTGTGTGTGCGTGCTCACCTAATTATGGTTGCAGGGGTCGAGTCACAGTTCCTGGCCCCGCCTCTTCACTAGTCGCTACTAGGTCCACTTCTCCCTGCTCCATGAGCTTTATCATACCTCTTCTTAAAGCTATGTATGGTTCCTGCCTCAACTACATCACTTTCCAGACTATTCCACTTCCTGACAACTCTATGACTGAAGAAATACTTCCTAACATCCCTGTTGCTCCTCTGAGTCTTCAACTTCCAATTGTGGCCCCTTTTTGCTGTGTCGCATCTCTGAAACATCCTGTCCTATCCACTTTGTCTAGTCCTTTCAGTATTTTATGTCGTTATCATGTTTTCCCTATCCCTCCTGTCCTCCAGTGTTGTCAGGTCGATTTCGTTTAACCGCTCTTCGAAGGACATGCCCCTTAGCTCCGAGACTAGTCTTGTTGCAAACCTTTGCACTTTCTCTAATTTCTTGGCATGCTTGACCAGGTGTGGGTTCCAAACTGGTGCTGCATACTCGAATATGGGCCTGACTTACAAAGTGTACAGAGTCTTGAACGATTCCTTACTGAGGTGTCGGAATGCTATTCTTAGGTTTGCCAGGCGCCCATATGCTGCAGCAGTTATTTGGTTGATGTGCGCCTCAGCAGATGTGTTCGGTATTATACTCACCCCAAGATCCTTTTCTTGAGTGAGGTTTGCAGTCTTTTGGCCCCCTAGCCTGTACTCTGTCTGCGGTCTTCTTTGTCCTTCCCCGATCTTTATGACTTTGCACTTGGTGGGGTTCAACTCTAGGAGCCAGTTGCTGGACCATGCTTGCAGCCTGGCCAGATCCCAACCGATTGAATTCTCCTCATTAGCTTCTCATCGTCTGCAAACAGGGACACTTCTGAGTCTATCCCTTCTGTCATGTCATTCACATATACCAGAAATAGCACCGGTCCTAAGACTGACTACTGTGGAACCCCGCTCGTCACAGGTGCCCACTCTGACACCTCGTCACGTACCATGACTTGATGTTGCCTCCCTGTCAGGTATTCTCTGATTCATTGCAGTGCCTTTCCTGTTATACATGCCTGGTCCTCCAGCTTTTGCACTAATCTCTTGGATGGGACTGTGTCGAAAGCCTTCTTGCAGTTCAAGAAAATGCAATCTACCTAACCCTCTTTCTCTTGTCTTAATTCTGTCACCTTGTCGTAAAACTCCAGTAGGCTAGTGACACAGGATTTCTCTTCCCTGAAACCGTGCTGGTTGTCGTGTATAAGCTTGTTCTGCTCTAGGTGCTCCACCATTCTTCTCCTGATAATCTTCTCCATGACTTTGCATACTATACATGTCAGTGACACTGTAGTTTAGCGCCGCGTGTCTGTCTCCTTTCTTAAAAACTGGGACTACATTTGCTGTCTTCCACACCTCGGCAGTCGCCCTGTTTCGATGGATGTGTTGAAGATTTTTGTTTGTGGCACTCACAGCGCCTCTCCTCCCTCTCTCAGGACCCACGGAGTGATGCTGTCCGGTCCCACCGCCTTTGAGGTATCTAGTTCACTTAGCTTTTTCACCTCCTCCTCGGTTGTGTGTACTGTGTCCAGCACTTATTGGTATACCACTCAGTTCCGGCTTTCCGGAGTCCTTCCTGTCCCCACTTAAATACCTCCTTAAACCTCGTCTTGAGCTCTTCACATACTTCTTGGTCGTTAATTGTGAACTCCCTCTTTCCTTCCTTCTTCAGCCTGATTACCTGGTCCTTGACTGTTGTTTTCCTCCTGATGTGGCTGTATGTCATCTTCGAGTCAGACTTGGCTGTAGATGCTATGTCGCTTGCGTATAGCCGCTGGGCCTCCTTCCTTACCTTTGCATATTAGTTTCTGGCTCTTTGACTAATCTCTTTATTTTCTTGGATCCTTTGTCTTCTATATTTTTCCATTCTCTAGCATAAACTTAGTTTTGGCCTCTCTACACCTTTGGGTGAACCAAGAGCTCGTTCTGGTCTTCCCATTATTTCTGTTGCCCTTGGGTACAAACCTCTCCTCTGCCTCCTTGCATTTTGTTGTCATGTTGTCCATCATTTCGTTTACTGATTTTCCTACCAATTTTCTTTCCCACTGAACCTCATGTAGGAAATTCCTCATGCCTGTGCAGTTCCCCCTTTTGTAGTTAGGCTTCTCCCGTCCTATTCCTCCTGCTTCCCTCTCTACTTGTAACTCTACTGTTGTGTGTGTGTGTGTGAATCAAGCCTGAATGCCTTCCATTCCTTAGGTTCTATATGAACTCTACGTGTTTAGCGCTTCCCTCTCATTAATAACACATGAATCTCTTATCTCATTTAGTTGACTTCCATCAACCTCTCTTGTCCACGGGATGATTATAAATGCTTCCATCAACCTCTCTTGTCCACGGGATGATTATGAATGCTTCCATCAACCTCTCTTGTCCACGGCATGATTATGAATGCTTCCATCAACCTCTCTTGTCCACGGGATGATTATGAATGCTTCCATCAACCTCTCTTGTCCACGGGATGATTATGAATGCTTCCATCAACCTGTCTTGTCCACGGGATGATTATGAATGCTTCCATCAACATCTCTTGTCCAAGGGATGATAATCATGCTTCCCCACTCCTGCTGTGGCTTCTTGTCATGCCTAACATAGTGGCATTGGGTCGACCAGCTTTACCCTCGTCTTAACGCCAGCAATAACAACATCACTGACAGCGATACTAACACCACCACCAGCAACAACAGTACTGACAACAAAAGTAGCAGCAACATTGACAGCAACAGCAACACGATCAGAAACACCAAGGGTACCAGCAGCAGCAGGAACGGTAACAGCAGCAGCAGTAAAGACAACCATCAACAGTAACGCCATCAGCACCAATAGCAAACAACCAACAACAGCACCAACATCAGTGCCACAACAGAAGAGACAACACGACCACAACCATCACCAGCCACAACCATCAACACCCACAACCATCACCAGCCACAACCATCACCAGCCACAACCATCAACCCAAAATCACCGACACCATCACACACCATCACCAGCCACAACCATCACACACATCAGCACCATCACACACACCATCACCAGCCACAACCATCACCAGCCACAACCATCAACACCACAACCATACCAGCACCATCACACAACCATCAACACCCACAACCATTACCAGCCACAACCATCAACACCCGCAACCATTACCAGCCACAACCATCAACACCGCAACCATTCCAGCAACCATCACACAAACCATACCAGCACAACCATCAACACCACAACCATACCAGCACAATCATCAACACACAAACATTCAGCACACCATTCAGCACAACCATCAACACCCACAACCATTCCAGCCACCATCACACCGCAACCATTACCAGCACCATCAACACAACCATCACCAGCCACAACCATCAACACCCACAACCATTACCAGCACAATATCACCCCAAACATTACCAGCCACAACCATTACAGCACACATCACACACAACCATTACCAGCCACAACCATCAACACCCACAACCATTACCAGCCACAACCATCAACACCCACAACCATTACCAGCCACAACCATCAACACCCACAACCATTACCAGCCACAACCATCAACACCCACAACCATTACCAGCCACAACCATTACCAGCCACAACCATCAACACCCACAACCATTACCAGCCACAACCATTACCAGCCACAACCATCAACACCCACAACCATTACCAGCCACAACCATTACCAGCCACAACCATCACCAGTCACAACCATCAACACCCACAACCATTACCAGCCACAAGCACAAGCATCGACAGGCAGCAGCACTCAGTGATGAGAGGAAGAGCCTCTGCTCCACACTTGCCTGCTGGTAATCTCATTGAAGCTGCTGGTATGCATGGGGCGTCGCTTTCTGCGGCTCTTACCATAAAACACTTCTTCAGGAGCCCACGACCAGTTCCTCGACCTGCACTACCTACCACCCACCACACCAACCCCTCCCTCCTTTCATTCCTTCACACACCCCTCCCTCCCTCCACACACCCTCCTTCCCTTCCTTCACACACCCCTTCCTTCACGCGCCCCACAACTTCCTTCAACCCCCACTCTTCCTATCGTGTCAGCATCCAGTAGAGACGAGGAGGCCCCTTACGAAATCACATCACCTGATGGGTCACTCACCCACCTGATGGTTCACTCACCCACCTGATGGGTCACTCACCCACCTGATGGTTCACTCACTCACCTGATGTTTCATTCACCCACCTTGTGGCTCACTCACCCTCCTGATGGTTCATTCACCCACCTGATGGTTCACTCACCCACCTGATGGTTCATTCACCTACCTGATGTTCACTCACCCACTTGATGGTTCACTCACCGATGGTTCATTCACCTGATGGTTCATTCACCCACCTGATGGTTCATTCACCTACCTGATGGTTCACTCACCCACTTGATGGTTCATTCACCTACCTGATGGTTCACTCACCCAACTGATAGTTCATTCACCCACCCATCTAACTAAATCAAATTTAATAAATTTCGATTCTTGACCAGTTTCACCATCTGATGGTTCACTCACCCACCTGATGGTTCATTCACCCACCTGATGGTTCACTCACCCAACTGATGGTTCACTCACTCACCTGATGGTTCATTCACCCACCTGATGGTTCATTCACCCACCTGATGGTTCACTCACCCACCTGATGGTTCATTCACCTACCTGATGGTTCACTCACCCACCTGATGGTTCATTACCACCTGAGGTTCCTCACCCACCTGATAGGTTCACTCACCCACCTGATGGTTCACTCACCACCTGATGGTTTCACTCACCCACCTGATGGTTCACTCACTCACCTGATGGTTCTACCACCCGATGGTTCACTCACCCACCTGATGGTTCACTCACCCACCTGATGGTTCACTCACCCACCTGATGGTTCATCACCACTTCTGGCACCACCTGATGGTTCACTCACCACCTGATGGTTTCACTTCACCCACCTGATGGTTCACTCACCCACCTGATGGTTCATCACCCACCTGATGGTTCACTCACCCACCTGATGGTTCCTCACGATGGTTCACTCACCACCTGATGGTTCACTCACCCACCTGATGGTTCACTCACCACTGATGTTCACTCACCCACCTGATGGTTCACTCACCCTGATGGTTCACTTCACCTGATGGTTCATTCACCCCTGATGGTTCATTCACCCACCTGATGGTTCACTCACCCACCTGATGGTTCACTCACCCACCTGATGGTTCACTCACCCACCTGATGGTTCACTCACCCACCTGATGGTTCATTCACCCACCTGATGGTTCACCAATCACCACCTGATGGTTCACTCACACCTGATGGTTCACTCACCCTAGTTCTCACCACTGATGGTTCACTCACCCACCTGATGGTTCATCCCCACCTGATGGTTCACTCACCCACCTGATGGTTCACTCACCCACCTGATGGTTCATTCACCCACCTGATGGTTCACTCACCCACCTGATGGTTCACTCACCCACCTGATGGTTCACTCACCCACCTGATGGTTCACTCACCCACCTGATGGTTCACTCACTCACCTGATGGTTCACTCGCCCACCTGATGGTTCACTCACCCACCTGATGGTTCACTCACCCACCTGATGGTTCACTCACCCACCTGATGGTTCACTCGCCCAGTAATATCAGAGCCACATAAATTATTCCATTTCCCTGGGCAGCGTCTCTCACCAGATTATTGAGGCCTCTTTCTCTTCCTCTTTTTCCTCGTTCACTCTTTTCCTCCTGTTTGATGTTTATGTTGTTCATTCCGTGTGTCTGGCTAGCTTGCTTTGAACATGCCTAACTTTTCTCTCCTCCCTCTCTCTCTCTCTCTCTCTCTCTCTCTCTCTCTCTCTCTCTCCTCTCTCTCTCTCTCTCTCTCTCTCTCTCTCCTCTCACTCTTTCTCACACACCTCGTCAATACAATGGGTAACTAAATCAAATTTAATAAATTTCGATTCTTGACTAGTTTCACCATCTCTCTCCCTCCCCTCAGTACATTTACCCTCACCCCTTCCCTAGCCCCTCACATCCTTCCCTAGCCCCTCACATCCTTCCCTAGCCCCTCACATCCTTCCCTAGCCCCTCACACCTTCCTAGCCCCTCACACCCTTCCCTAGCCCCTCACACCCTTCCCTAGCCCCTCATCCTTCCCTAGCCCCTCACACTTCCTAGCCCCTCACATCCTTCCATAGCCCCTCACACCTTCCCTAGCCCCTCACATCCTTCCCTAGCCCCTCACACCCTTCCCTAGCCCCTCACACCCTTCCCTAGCCCCTCACACCTTCCCTAGCCCTCACACCTTCCTAGCCCCTCACATCCTTCCCTAGCCCTCACACCTTCCTAGCCCCTCACATCCTTCCCTAGCCCTCACACCCTTCCTAGCCCCTCACATCCTTCCCTAGCCCCTCACATCCTTCCCTAGCCCTCCATCCTTCCCTAGCCCCTCACACCTTCCTAGCCCCTCACACCTTCCCTAGCCCCTGCCTACCCTTCCCTAGCCCCTCACATCCTTCCCTAGCCCCTCACATCCTTCCCTAGCCCCTCACACCCTTCCCTAGCCCCTCACATCCTTCCCTAGCCCCTCACATCCTTCCCTAGCCCCTCACACCCTTCCCTAGCCCCTCACATCCTTCCCTAGCCCCTCACACCCTTCCCTAGCCCTCACATCCTTCCCTAGCCCCTCACACCCTTCCCTAGCCCCTCACATCCTTCCCTAGCCCCTCACATCCTTCCCTAGCCCCTCACATCCTTCCCTAGCCCCCACAATCTTGGACTCCTGATTCCTCCTGTGATGGAACAAGACAAAGAAAGATGTATAAATATAATACACAGTAGATTACCAGCACACTGTGATGTATCCAATTTTGCTAAATAAAAATTGGAGTGTACTCACCTGTTTGTAGTTGCAGGGGTTGATTCATAGCTCCTGGCCCGGCTTCTTCGCTAGTAGTGTGTGGAGGTGTGATCAAACCTTCAACAGGAGCAATCCATCCCCACCACCCCAACACACGACCAGAGAAGAGACGGGGTCAGGAGCTATGACTCAACCCCTTGCAACCACAATTAAATGAGTACACCCCACCACCCTCAATAAAAAGCATGGGTGCAATGTGTACACGAAGAGAAGTCAATAAGTGTATTAGGACCACCACACCATACGTAAGGGGGCTTACCGACACACTCTTGGCCGTCTTCAAGAGACAACTTAAGTTTCTCAAGTCAGTTCGTGATCAGTCAGGCTGTGGTGCATATGTTGAACTGTGTGACGCTGGCCCCAATAGCCTAGTCAATCAGACTAGCAACCGGGAGGCCTGGTCTGAGACCGGGCCGTGGGCGGCGGTCACCTATGAAACCAAGTACATGTCCACAGGTAACCTCAGAGCTGCGAGGCCACGTGAGGTCAGGGATCCCATGACACCAGTCCAAGGTGAGGTCAGGGATCCCCTGACACCAGTCCCAGGTGAGGTCAGGGATCCCCTGACACCAGTCCCAGGTGAGGTCAGGGATCCCCTGACACCAGTCCCAGGAGAGGTCAGGGATCCCATGACACCAGTCCAAGGTGAGGTCAGGGATCCCCTGACACCAGTCCCAGGTGAGGTCAGGGATCCCCTGACACCAGTCCCAGGTAAGGCCAGCGATCCAATGCCCCTGACACCTGTCCCAGATGAAGTCAGGTATTCCCTGTCTCCGACACCAGTCCCAGGTGAGACCAGGGATCCCCTGACACCAGTTTCAGGTGAGGACAGGGATCCCCTTCCCCTGACACCAGTTCCAGGTGAGACAGGGATCCCCTGCCCCTGACACCAGTCCCATGTGAGACCAGGTATCCACAGCCCCTGACACCAGACCCTGGTGAGGCCAGGGATCCCCTGCCCCTGACACCAGTCCCATGTGAGACCAGGTATCCACAGCCCCTGACACCAGACCCGGGTGAGGCCAGGGATTCCCTGCCCTTGACACCAGTCCCAGGTGAGACCAGGTATCCACTGCCAACTAAAGTATCTAAAGTATCCAGGTATCCACTGCCAACTAAAGTTTCTCACCAGTTCCAGGTGAGGCCAGGGATCCCCTGACACCAGTTCCAGGTGAGGCCAGGGATCCCCTGCCCCTGGGATGTTAGGTAGTATTTTGTCAACCTAAGAATTGTCATTAAGTGGAACAGTCTGGAGAAACAGAAGGGGCGGGATCCATACATAGCTTTAAGAATAGGTACGATAAGGTTCTTGAAACCAGACGAAAGTGGAGCTAGTAGCGACCAGCGAAGAGGCGGGCCCAGGAGCTGTGCCTAGACCCTTGAACTACATATAGATGAGAACACACACACAAGAGGAACGATAAAGCTCTTGGAGCAGGGAGTGGACATAGCAGCGATCAGCGAAGAGAAGGGGCCAGGAGCTGCAAACCTACCCCAAATGGTAGCCCAACACACAACATATAAAAACACCCATCCACACATCACACACACCCCTTCCCCACTCACCACACCCCATTCACACACACCCCTTCCACACACACACTCCACACCACTCCCACACACCTTCCCCACACACATACACACACACACCTTCCCCACACACCCACACACCCCTTCCCCCACACACACACCCCTTCCCCACACACCCACACACACTGCAGGAATTCTCTCTATAACGTCAACCCACAATATTGTATTTTTATTGTCGTGTTGCGGAAATAAATGAATGTCGATAAATCAATAAATATTCGGAAAAGGATGTCTTGTTTGTGAGAGATGTGTGGGTGTGTGGGGTTGTGTGTGTGTGGGGAGTGTGGTGGGTTGTAGTGTGAGGAGTGTATGTGTGGGGTTGTGTGGGGAGGTGTGTGTGTGGGGTTGTGTGTGGGGTTTGTGTGGGTGTTGTGTGTGTGGGGGTTGTGTGTGGGGGTGTGTGGGGTGTTGTGTGTGTGGGGGGTTGTGTGTGGGGGTTGTGTGTGGGGTGTGTGTGGGGTTGTGTGGGGGTTGTGTGTGGGGGTTGTGTGTGGGGTTGTGTGTGGGTGTGTGGGGGTTGTGTGGTGGGGGTTGTGTGTGGGGGTTGTGTGGGTGTGGGGGTTGTGTGTGGGGGTTGTGTGTGGGTGTTGTGTGTGTGGGGGGTGTGTGGGGGTTGTGTGTGGGGGTTGTGTGTGTGGGGGTTGTGTGTGGGGGTTGTGTGTGGGGTGTGTGTGTGGGGGGTTGTGTGGGGGGTGTGTGGGGTTGGTGTGTGGGGGTTGTGTGTGTGGGGGTTGTGTGGGGGTTGTGTGTGGGGAGGTTGTGGGGGTTGTGTGTGGGGTTGTGTGTGGGGAGGTGTGTGGGGGTTGTGTGTGTGGGGGGGTTGTGTGTGGGGGTTGTGTGTGGGGGATGTATGTGTGGGGGTGTGTGTGTGTGTGTGGGGGTTGTGTTCTCAACCAGTTGTGTTTACTGGGGTCGAGTCACAGCTCCTGGTTTTGAAGTGTGTACTCACTATTTGTGATTGATGGGGTCAATTCTCAGCTCCTGGCTTCGCCTCTTAACTGACCGGGTTCACTCCCTCTTAGCTTCGTCCTAGCTCTCTCATACCTATTTTTAAGCTGCGTATGGAATTAATATAACACATGTGACGTACACAAGTCACATGTACACCAGTTAGGTATTTTTGTTCTGAAACCTATCACCTACGACTGGGTTTCATCAGTCGAATACAGAGGTGGAAAAAATAGGAACAGCATTAGCAGTTTACAGGTAAAGATGATGTCATCAGTTCATGAACAATGACGACGGTGTTTGAGGTGGTCAGTCCCTCAGCCTGGAGATGTGTTCAGCTTCACAGTCTTGAACAATGTAAAGTTGACGCAGGAGAATGGAACATTGTATAGTGGTAGAGGTGAGTGAAGACGTCAGAGGAAGCAGGACGGACTAGAGGCCGGGTCACCATTTGGAGAAGACCCGGGCCGGATGTACCGGCGAACCTACAAGAAGACGGACTAGAACAACATCCTAGACGTCAGGACACAAGTCGTTAAATAGGTCTAGAAAGATAACGTGAACTGTCGGACGTATTTATTAGAAAACGTTTCGGTCCTGGGACCTTGATCTGAAGTGATCAAAGTCCCAGGACCGAAACGTTTGCTAATAAATATATCCTGGTGTTTGCTCACTTGTTTTCTAAACCAATTTGTCGGTATTTATTACCAAGGTTTATACCCAGTCATTAAACAATGCAATCATTAGCGTTATTTCTGTCATTTTCAAATTCTCATTTTCGTCCTATCATTTTTAATTTTGCTGCATTTGCCTTATTATGTTCTCTGACATAACATCTGTCATTATTATTCCTAAGTCTTTTTTTTTTAACTTTTGTATGTTCTATGAGATGCTCCACATGCTTTCTGTATATTCTACCTAGGCGACTTTCATGCTCAATTTTGATATGGTTTGCAAAGCTGTGACTATAGTGTTTTTATCTATGTCTACTATGAGGATGATAATCAGTAAAGGTGCCAGACACATGCCTCACCATACTGGACTCTTTACTTTACTAACAACTCGATTCTGTTTACTACCACTCTGTGTCCTATGTCTTAGAAGCTGAAATATCCTTTTATTGATCTGTCCTGTTACCTCATTAACTTTATTGTATGGGCTATCACCCCATGGTCACATTTGTCAAGTTCCTTTACAAAATCCTTGTAGTTCACATTTGTGTTTATATTTTCTTCAAAAGCTTCAATGATTTTGTCATGAGTTAATACTTGTGAGAAGGAAGATTTGCTTGCTCTAAATCCATGCTGTGCTTGTGGACGCTAAACTCTCACGTTAAAACATTATGTTGGCCTCGCAATACTCTCTCAAAGATTTATAATTTTTTTGCCATACTTCTGCCGCCTCCTTTCTGAAGAGGAGCTGCGTCTGCACTCTTGAAGGCCTCTGGAATTTCACCTGGATTTAAGCTCTTCCTCCATAAAACAGCTGAATGTTCGTACTATTGGTACTTTGCATTTCTTTATATTGTTTTATTCATAGGGGAGTCATACAGCGCCAGGGGGAATAGGAAGCAATCAAAATCGATCCAAGGAACAGGAAAATACTTCCAATTCCATGGATCAAGATCCCTTCACCGGCAGGAAGGCACCTTCTATGGAAGGACATTTGTTTACAAATTCATAATTGCAGGAGTCAGGTTAGATATTGGATTTGTGCTCATATCAGATATATAATTCTTTCTACACTTCGCTCATTTCACCTGTGTATAAATCTCGTTTGAGTTCAAAGCCAATACTGATGAGGACCCAACATGAGAGGCTAAGTGTCCAGCATGAGAGAATGAGGGGCCCAGCATGAGAGAATGAGGGCCCCAGCATGTTCGGGGAAGAGTAGTAGATGTCAATCGCCAGATCAGTCAGGTGATGTGACGTAGGCGTGCGGGACCCTTGTTGAGAGCCTGGTGGACCTTATAGTCAACACTGAAGCCTGGCCTCAAGCCGGGCTGCAGGGATAGAAGCCTGAGCCGGTCACAGACCTGTCAGAGGTACGAGGACCCGTAACAAGAGTGTTGTGGTCCAAGCACAGACTCCGCTAAAAAAAAAAGAAAAAAAAGATTCCTCAGCACAGCGCTCTGCTACAAATCCATGTTGGCAATTTAATTAACTGATAATTCCCTTTCCAACTAACTTGATTACAAACGCAGTTTTTACACGCTCCAATGTTTGAAGCTGCGGCGGCAGCACTGCCGCAACCACTCTCAACACTCACACACACATCCACACACGCGCGTGCCTGCAATCTTGAGTGTGATAATGAGTGGTGACTGACAATGGCAGAGTCTAGTAATGACTGGGAAAAAATCGCTTAAAACGTTGGAATAACATCATTTAAACAAAAGGCTTGCAGCAGTCAGACTCAATCAGGATCTTGCCCGCTGCAAATATTGCATCACTTGCAACATCAAAGACCTGCAATAATGCTTTCAACAAGGAATTTAAAGAAATTAAGACGACCTACATCTAGCATATCCCACCAGCGAGTCCTAAACCATCACATATCAACATTATAAACATTATGCACTGTTATATGCTGGCCAATAATAATATAATAATAATAATAATAATAATAATAATAATAATAATATTATTATTATTATTATTATTATTATTATTATTAGTAACTGATTACCTCGCTCAAGCATTTTGATCTCAGGCTTTTGCAATATTATTATTATTATTATTATTATTATTATTGCAAAAGCCTGAGATCAAAAATGCTTGAGCGAGGTAATCAGTTACAACAAGACTAACTGTAACCCTAAAATATCTGTAGATGTAAACGTGACGACCTTGTAGCTCCTACAGTGATAACTGACGACCTTGTAGCTGGTACAGTGATAACTGACGACCTTGTTGCTCCTACAGTGATAACTGACGACCTTGTAGCGGTCAGTGATAACTGCGACCTTGTAGCTGGTACAGTGATAAGTGAGACATTGTAGCTGCTCAGTGATAACTGACGACCTTGTTGCTCCTACAGTGATAACTGGCGACCTGTAACTGGTACAGTGATAACTGACGACCTTGTTGCTCCTAAGTGATAAGTAACGACCTTGTAGCTCCTACAGTGATAACTGACGACCTTGTTGCTCCTACAGTGATAACTGACGACCTTTAGCTGGTCAGTGATAACTGCGACCTTTGCTCAACAGTGATAAGTGACGACCTAGCTCCTACAGTGATAACTGACGACCTTGTTGCTGGTACAGTGATAAGTGACGACCTTGTAGCTCCTACAGTGATAACTGACGACCTTGTTGCTCCTACAGTGATAAGTGACGACCTTGTAACTGGTACAGTGATAACTGACGACCTTGTTGCTCCTACAGTGATAACTGACGACCTTGTTGCTCCTACAGTGATAACTGACGACCTTGTTGCTCCTACAGTGATAACTGACGACCTTGTTGCTGGTACAGTGATAACTGACGACCTTGTTGCTCCTACAGTGATAAGTGACGACATTGTAGCTCCTACAGTGATAACTGACGACCTTGTTGCTCCTACAGTGATAACTGACGACCTTGTTGCTGGTACAGTGATAACTGACGACCTTGTTGCTCCTACAGTGATAAGTGACGACATTGTAGCTCCTACAGTGATAACTGACGACCTTGTAGCTCCTACAGTGATAACTGACGACCTTGTAGCTGGTACAGTGGTAACTGACGACCTTGTTGCTCCTACAGTGATAACTGACGACCTTGTAGCTGCTACAGTGATAACTGACGACCTTGTTGCTCCTACAGTGATAAGTGACGACATTGTAGCTCCTACAGTGATAACTGACGACCTTGTTGCTGGTACAGTGATAACTGACGACCTTGTTGCTGGTACAGTGATAACTGACGACCTTGTTGCTGGTACAGTGATAACTGACGACCTTGTAGCTGGTACAGTGATAACTGACGACCTTGTAGCTGGTACAGTGATAACTGACGACCTTGTAACTGCTGCAGGGATACCTGACGACCTTGTAACTGCTGCAGGGATACCTGACGACCTTGTAACTGCTGCAGGGATAACTGACGACCTTGTAATTACTGCAGGGATAACTGACGACCTTGTAACTGCTGCAGGGATAACTGACGACCTTGTAACTGCTGCAGGGATAACTGACGACCTTGTAACTGCTGCAGGGATAACTGACGACCTTGGAACTATTGCAGGGATAACTGACGACCTCGTAATCGCTGCAAGGATAACTGACGACCTTGTAACTGCTGCAGGGATAACTGACGACCTTGTAACTGCTGCAGGGATAACTGACGACCTTGTAACTGCTGCAGGGATAACTGACGACCTTGTAACTGCTGCAGGGATAACTGACGACCTTGTAACTGCTGCAGGGGTAACTGACGACCTTGTAACTGCTGCAGGGATAACAACAGTGTTGACCCTCACACTGGTCAAACTACAGAGCACATAAGGTAGGGCTGGCCGCATGCCAACCCCACCAGTGCCGCACCAACCGCAAGCGGGGAAGACGGGGGGAAGAAGAGATGAGGTGCAGTGAAAACTGGAGGGAAGAGGACAAAAGGTGGGTAGGGAGAGAGAGAGAGAGAGGAAAGAATGGTAGAGGAGAAAAGAAGGGTGTATTAGAAGAGGCAATGTATTGTGCTTCTTAAATGCACACACACACATAGTAGCGATCAGTAAAGAGGCGAGGCCAGGAGCTATGAATCGACCCCTGCAACAACAAATGGGTGAGTACAAGTAGGTGAGCACACACACACACACACACACATACACAAGCGTTTCAGGAGGTTTCAGAGATGGGATACAACAACAAGGGCTCACAACTGGCACTTGAAAACTCAGATAAGTCACAGGGATGTTAGGAAGTATTTCTTCAGCCATGGAGTTGTCATGAAGTGGAATAATTTGGAGAGTGATGTAGTGGAGGCAGGATCCATACATAGCTTCAAATAGAGGTACAATAAGGCTCTTGGAGCAGGTAGAGAATGGACCTAGTAGCGACCAGTGAAGAGGCGGGGACAGGGGCTGTGAATCGACCCCTGCAACCACAAACAGGTGAGTACACACACAGACACAGACACACACACACACATGTAGATGCTGTTATTCTGTTGAAGAGCGGTTTAGTGCCGAAGGGGTAGCGTAGGCTGTAGAGCTACGGTCGTAGACTAGATTGGCTTTATTAGACGATGAGTACACAACAGGCAGAGTGTGAGGGGACCGGGAGCCAGACTGCAGTGGGGTAGGATGTTTCCTAGGAGGAAGCCGTGGAAGTAAGGCTGGGTGGACATAGTGTCCCACTGACCTCGGCAGGCCTAGAGAGGGCAGCACCGTAGTGCCGCGATTTATGAAACTAACAGACACCATAGTCTGTCTGTTCGGCCACCTACCACGAGTCGTTCGACACGACAATACTGGTGGGCACGAAGGTGTGAAATATAAATACGTACATGCAATAGTTAACCCAGGGGGACTGTCTTTCGTTCACCCAAAATTCAGAAGGACCATATACAATATAGTAGACAGCCTGTACTGTATGCATACAGCCTATGCTGTCTGCCAGCCGAGCAAAATGTAAGTTGTAAGCCTACATGTCTAGTTCCCATAGTTTCCACCAGGGGGCAGGTCTCTGGGTGGGTATGCCCAGACCTGTCTCTCTCTCACTTCTCGTCCAGGCATCACTCAGTCAACAGGCCTACTCCTCTCTCCCTCGTGGACATGGCCCTCCCGAGCCATGGGCACAAACACACTGCCTGTGTACCCTCACGTTATTGCAAATAAAGTAAGAAGCCTCCGAAGCCTTATCATTGCTTACCATGCCTGCAACAACGACGACATAAACCATTTCGTTACACACACACACACACACACACACACACACACACACAGGAGCTGAGTCTCGACCCCTGCAACCACAATTAGGTGAGTACACGTACACACACACACACACACACACACACACACACACACCCCACAGCCCCCGGTGGCCTAGTGGTAAAGCTCTTGCTTCACGCACGGAGGGCCCGGGTTCTATTCCCGGCGGGGCAGAAACATTTCAAAGTGTTTCCTTACACACACACACATACAACAGGCCTAGTGTCAAATCGACATGTGCCTAGGACAAAATGGTAACTAACACACAGAAGTGTCCCTGTTTGCAGATGATGTGAAGTTAATGAGAAGAATTAAATCAGTCGAGGATCAGGCAGGACTACAAAGAGACCTGGACAGGCTACAAGCCTGGTCCAGTAACTGGCTCCTTGAATTTAACCCTGCCAAATGTAAAGTCATGAAGATCGGGGAAGGGCAAAGAAGACCGCAGACAGAGTATAGTCTAGGTGGCCAAAGACTGCAAACCTCACTCAAGGAAAAAGATCTTGGGGTGAGTATAATACCGAGCACATCTCCTGAGGCACACATCAATCAGATAACTGCTGCAGCATACGGGCGGCTGGCAAACCTAAGAATAGCGTTCCAATACCTCACTAAGGAATCATTCAAGACTCTGTACACCATATACGTCAGGCCCATACTGGAGTATGCAGCACCAGTTTGGAACCCACACCTGGTCAAGCACGTCAAGAAATTAGAGAAAGTGCAAAGGTTTGCAACAAGACTAGTCCCAGAGCTAAGGGGATTGTCCTACGAAGAAAGGTTAAGGGAAATCGGCCTGACGACACTAGAGGACAGGAGGGTTAGGGAGACATGATAACGACATATAAAATACTGCGAGGAATAGATAAGGTGGACAGAGACAAGATGTTCCAGAGAGGGACACAGAAACAAGGGGTCACAGTTGGAAGTTGAAGACTCCTATGAGTCAAAGGGATGTTAGGAAGTATTTCTTCAGTCATAGAGTTGTCAGGAAGTGGAATAGCCTAGAAAGCGACATAGTGGAGGCAAGAACCATACATAGTTTTAAGACGAGGTTTGATAAAGCTCATGGAGCAGGGAGAGAGAGGACCTAGTAGCAATCGGTGAAGAGGCGGGGCCAGGAGCTATGACTCGACCCCTGCAACCACAAATAGGTGAGTACAAATAGGTGAGTACACACACATACAAATCCTTGTCACGAACCTACTAGAGTTCTATGACAAGGTGACAGCAGTAAGACATGAGAGAAGGGTGGGTAGATTGCATTTTCTTGGACTGTAAGAAGGCTTTTGACACAGTTCCACACAAGAGATTAGTGTAAAAGCTGGAGGACCAGGCAGGTATAACAGGGTCCTAGGGGTCAGTCCTAGGACCGGTGCTGTTTCTGATATGTGTGAATGACATGACGGAAGGAATAGACTCAGAAATATCCCTGTTTGCAGACGATGTGAAGTTGATGAGGAGAATTCAGTCACGTTATAATAAACGTACACTGTACTTTACTGAAGTCACGTTATAATAAACGTACACTGTATTTTACTGAAGTCACGTTATAATAAACGTACACTGTACTGCAGTAGCGTTATAACTGATGTACACTGTACTTTGCTGAAATAAAGATTTTCATGTTTTTATTCCTCCACCTTCCCCCTGCAGCACCTCCCCCAGCTACACCTTCCCCAGCTACACCTCACAGTCTGCACCTCCCCACATTGTCTGCATCTCTTCACACTATCTGCACCTCCTTACACTGTCTGCACCTTCTCACATTGTCTGCTCCACCTCACTGTCTGCACCTCCTCACATTTTCTGCACCTCCTTACACTGTCTGCACCTCCTCGTATTGTCTGCACCTCCTCACTGTCTAGATGCCTAACTAAGTGTCTGCATGACGGGATGCCTTGCTATGCTGCTCTCTAAGATGGCTGGATGCCTAGCTGGGTAGCTGCATGTTTTGTTTGTGTGGGTGGCTGACTGGTTGTGTGGGTGGCTGACTGGTTGTGTGGGTGGCTGACTGGTTGTGTGGGTGGCTGACTGGTTGTGTGGGTGGCTGACTGGTTGTGTGGGTGGCTGACTGGTTGTGTGGGTGGCTGACTGGTTGTGTGGGTGGCTGACTGGTTGTGTGGGTGGCTGACTGGTTGTGTGGGTGGCTGACTGGTTGTGTGGGTGGCTGACTGGTTGTGTGGGTGGCTGACTGGTTGTGTGGGTGGCTGACTGGTTGTGTGGGTGGCTGACTGGTTGTGTGGGTGGCTGACTGGTTGTGTGGGTGGCTGACTGGTTGTGTGGGTGGCTGACTGGATGTGTGGGTGGTTGACTGGTTGTGTGGGTGGCTGACTTGCTGTGTGGGTGGCTGGTTGGGTACCCGGATGCCTGTTGTGTGGGTACTCGGCTGCCTCCTGGTTGGGTACCCGGCTGCCTGCTGGTTGGGTACCCGGCTGCCTGCTGGGTGGGTACCCGGCTGCCTGCTGGGTGGGTACCCGGCTGCCTGCTTGTTGGGTACCCGGCTGCCTGCTGTGTGGGTGGCTGGGTGGGTGCACGTGACCCGGACTCAGAGCCGATAAAGCACCATGATTTACTTGGTAGTGTAGGAAGAGAAACCATAACTCATCCTCACCACCACCTCAGCTTCACCGCCACCTCAGCTACACCACCACCTCAGCTTCACCTCATCACCACCTCAGCTTCACCTCAGCTACACCACCACCTCAGCTTCACCTCACCACCACCTCAGCTTCACCTCAGCTACACCACCACCTCAGCTTCACCTCACCACCACCACCCCTCAGCTACACCGCCAACTCAGCTGCACCACCACCTCAGCTTCACCTCACCGCCACCTCAGCTTCACCTCACCGCCACCTCAGCTTCACCTCACCACCACCTCAGCTTCACCTCACCACCACCTCAGCTTCACCTCACCACCACCTCAGCTTCACCTCACCACCACCTCAGCTTCACCTCACCGCCACCTCAGCTTCACCACCCCCTCAGCTGCACCACCACCTCAGCTGCACCACCACCTCAGCTACACCGCCACCTCAGCTTCACCACCCCTCAGCTGCACCACCACCTCAGCTACACCGCCACCTCAGCATCACCACCACCTCAGATTCACCACCACCTCAGCTACACCGCCGCCTCAGCTGCACCACCACCTCAGCTGCACCACCACCTCAGCTACACCGCCACCTCAGCTGCACCACCACCTCAGCTACACCGCCACCTCAGCTGCACCACCACCTCAGCTTCACCACCACCTCACCATACATGAAGGGAGAGAGAGCAGACCACAGCTGACACATCAAGGGGACCACCACAACAAACATGAAGGGAGAGAGAGAAGACCACAGCTGATACATCAAGGGGACCACCCCAACAAACATGAAGGGAGAGAGCAGACCACAGCTGACACATCAAGGGGACCACCACAACAAACATGAAGGGAGAGAGAGAAGACCACAGTTGACACATCAAGGGGACCACCACAACAAACATGAAGAGAGAGAGAGCAGACCAGAGCTGACACATCAAGGGGACCACCACAACAAACATGAAGGGAGAGAGAGAGCAGACCACAGCTGACACATCAATGGTACCACCACATCAAACATGAAGGGAGAGAGAGCAGACCACAGCTGACACATCAATGGGACCACCACAACAAACATGAAGGGAGAGAGAGAAGACCAGAGCTGACACATCAAGGGGACCACCACAACAAACATGAAGGGAGAGAGAGCAGACCACAGCTGACACATCAAGGGGACCACCACAACAAACATGAAGGGAGAGAGAGAAGACCAGAGCTGACACATCAAGGGGACCACCTACGTTCATGTCTTAAGCACACTCACCTTGCTCTCAGCACGCCCCCTCAAATTCCTTAGTCGCCCAGCTCTGCCACACAACATGCTTCACTCCCTCACCTCATTCCTCACTTACACATTCACTCACTCACTTCATCCCTCCCTCACACTCAAGATTCTTCAGCCTAAAACAATTTCACTCGCCTCTCCTCTTCCTCTGCTCCAAGCTCTGTGTAGTGTGTGTGTGTGTGTGTTTGGAGAGGAAAGGGGTGCATAAGTGCACTCTGTACCTTCTGCACGACTTAATAAAGATCTTAACAGATCATAACACTGTCCTAACAAAGACCTGCCTCAAACATGTCTTTTCTTCAGAATTATCGGCAGTAAGTCACTCACCTCCAGACCCGTATACAAAATAAAAACCAGGTCAGTGTGACTGAGCGGGTACTCCAATTTATATCAGACATCTAACAGACGACAGGGATGAAAAGAAGTAACAAGTGGAGTAACCCAAGGCACAGTTTTTGGTCCTATTATGTTTCTCATTTATGTGAATCACTTAACGAGTGAAATAGCCTCCAGGTCAATGTTTCTGGATAACCCTAAATTAACGAGGAGAATAAGGACTGCAAGATACTAGAGGAAAACTAGAAGAAGCTACAATACTGGTTCAATAAGTGGCTACTGGAACTCAACCACAGCAAACGCAATGGTAAGAGGATGGGATCAGGAGGTGGGAGGCCAGTGGAAACATACCACCCAAGAGAGGCACAGTAACTCATGTAATCGGAAAGTGAACATGACCAAGGGTTGGACGTCACGCCAAACGTCTCACCCAAGGCGCACACACACAACACAGCATCTGCATTATATGCAAAACTGGCAAACATAAGACGAGACCTCAGATATCTGAAGAGTATGACCTATACCTGGAGTATGCAGCGCCAGTGTGGAACCCTCATCTCATCAAACATACAAAGAAAACTGATAAGTCTAGAGGTTCGCTACAAGACTGATCCTAGTATTGCATGAGTTGACATACGAGCGAGAAGACTGGAGAACCACGTAAGACATGATCACAACTTACTGCAATATATGATACTCAGAGACAAAGTGGTAAACAGATGTGTGATACACAGAGGTGTGCTAAAATGGCACACGGAGGTGGGATACAGAGAGGAAACAGCAGTGCACAGAAGTGCGATACAGAGCACACAGATTTGTGGTACAATGGTGCAGAGAGGTGAGGTGCAATGGCACACAGAGGTGCAGTGGAGCCGTGCACAGAGGTGCAGATAAACTCAGCTAGATAGGAAGCCGTGTGGAGCGGCTCCCAATTCCAACAATTGCCTCCGGCTATACCATATCGCACGGGCCACACCAGTTTGATTCCCTATCCCTGATTGCTCTAATTCACGATCCGCTCTCTATCCCAATAAACACGATTGCATTTTTCAAAATAGACTAGGAGGCTTGCCTTAAACATGGGGCCAGACCTCTCTTAACCAAATATTTTATTTACACGATACCGTACTCGGTCAGACATGTAATCACCTATTTACGTTTTCAGAAAAAGTTTGGGCTTCTGGTCCTCAAATTATCTTTCAGGTTGTGAACATGTCTCTCTTCTTAGTGTAATCTCGTCAGCGGAACTTGTGTGGATGCAACACACTAAACTGCAGGGTTGAGTGTGTTCAGGTGTACACTATGCTGAAGCTGTTAACAGTATTACTTGTGTAGTATGTATTTCCTAGCAACACTTACAGGCATGCTTCCTGGTCAAGTCACATGACCCCTAGTTTGAACCCGGCAGCTAGGCCGTAGCCCCTTTTCAGACGGAGGCTTACCAGACGGGCAGACGGACAGGCTGGGCTCTGCCACGATTACCAATATAACGCCTCCATAACAGTCTACAGTTGTTTCTTTGCTACCATCTCTCCTCTAACGAACGCCATAACAAAGCTGTGTACCCTAGGGTTGTCCAGACATGTGTCTTGTACAGAGTACAAGACACATGTCTCTCAGGGCAGGTCTTGGACTAGCTAGCCTCACATATACCAGCAAACCTCAGCAGTTAGTTGATGTGCAAATGTAACGATGTAGCCAGTATAATGTTCACTCCTCCTTTTCTATGATGCTGTCACCTACTTTTATGGCAGACTGTGCTCGGTCTCCGATATTCTTGCTACTTACAAGATTCGCAAGACTGCACTTGCTTGTGTTGAAGGCCAATAAGCACTTCTTAATAGTTTTAATACAGTTGTCTCTGACAACTTCCATTCTTCTTATTATGAGCCTCACATCATCAGCAGCGACATGCAATATTCACTTCCCTCTAGCAGAACACATAGATAAAACACCATAAAAATTTCTTCTATCAAAGTTTCACTTACGGAGAGCTTTATGAAGTCATAATTTGATAAAGTTCTGCGATGAATTGCTCTATCTATATTTGACTATTAAATTTTTGACCAAACATGACACAATATTATAAAGACAGGTTTAACTATAGTATATGTTGACTAATTGTGCTGCTTGTAAGAGACGCCAGATGAAATTTTACCAGTCTGACAACGTCATCTAAGTTGCAAACTATTGCTAAACAAGCAGTGGATTATCAGATTATCAACGTGGTCAAGTATCTGACCAGAAGATGTGATTCTGGGCCAAACATATCCACTAAACACACAGCCATACATACAAATACATTTATTATACTGTCATTGTGGACTAATTCGTATTCTGAAGAGGATTCCCACCGCTGTCGACTTGGCCTCTGGGAGCATAGGTTACTCTAACAGCCTTGATGACCTAGTAAGGTGGCTACCCTGAGCTGTTGCCTCAGAAATTCCATAACACACATCACCCCGTTTCCATACACACAAACACACATCACATTATTATGTCTTAGGTTGAACTTTATTCAATCTAAGTCATTATTCTAACAAGGTATCGCTGGAGGGAAGCTTTATAAACCTCCTCTGGAGCAAAACCATGTTACAATAAAGGCTTACACTATTTTGTGCGTCGCTTCATTCCACCACGGAAATATGCTGTCAGTCTCCATGGATCATGTTACTTCTAGCTCTGCCAGGAGGTACTTCACGTCCTCCTGCAGTGTGTGGATGTTGTCCAGGTCTGGTTAACCTGCAGTTTCACAGCAGCTCTCTGGTATCGTCGTTGACTCTTTCATCAGCACCTTAAGAGGCACCTAAGTTCCCACGTCTTCTTATAACATGTTCATGTTTCCACTATAATCTACCTTGTCCATAATTACTATCGCATTTAGCTTTATTTTGTAAGGTGAATTCCAGGATCTTTCCTTAATTCACAAAATAACTTAACAAATCTTTGATGACAATTGTTGTTGTAGACCTCTACAACACAATTGTCCTCAAACATTTGTTAAGTTATACCATGAATTAAGGAAAGATCCTGGACTTCACCTTACCAAACAAAGCAAATGCGATAGTAATTATGGACAAGGTAGATTATAATGGAAAAATTAAATGTTATTAGAAAACGGGGATACTTACATGCCTCTTAACTCTTCTGTTCAGTTGACAGAGTGCAACGGACAAGTGAAGTAGTAGCAGCAGCAACACACACAGCAAGAGACATTCTTGAGCTTCCCTAGAGCTCGGGCTTAATGCCCGAAGCTGGGGTGTGGCTCCAAAAAGATTCTGTAGTGCTTGCTGCCTTTGCACCTCCTGACATCGTCTGCTGCTATGCAGCTGCCACACCATTCGAGCCCAGTGTGGGCGGGGTTTGTGGCAGCCCAAGGTGCCTAGCTTCTCCCTCCGAGTCCCATGGGGGCGGGGAATGGGGTTAGGCCTGGGGACAGCTAGTCCCAGAAGATGAGGAGGTATTGTACCTCCTCCCATGGCAGACATTGGTCTGAGACACTCCCACGACAAGGAGCCAAGGCCTGGCCACCTCTTGGAAAAGGCCCGGACCGGGCGATTATACCGGCGAATCTTCAACAGAACTGTTCAGTTCAATATACCTCATCCGTGGGCTTTTATAAACACTCCTTCCTCATTATACTGAGGCACAATAATTGTACTGTTTACTGACATACAATATTTATATTGTTTACGGACACAATTATCTACATGATTTACTGACTTACTCAATTATCCCTGTCCTTAGTTATTTGCTTGCTAATTATTAACTTTTTAATGACTCATTTAATTTCTACGTTATTCTGCGTGCTCCAAGATGGTCCTGACATACGCCGTTTATAGGGTCGTGAACGCCTCCTTGAGGTTCTAGAGAACGGCCCTTAAATTTGCTTGTTTGTACTGACGTGTTTACCACTGTATTTAAAATGAAATGTTTACCACTGTGATTACACTAACATGCTTACTGCCGTATGTATACACAGACATGTTTGTTGCTGCGTTTACACTGACATGTTTCCAACATGTTTACTACTATGTTTACATTTAAATATTTCTGGTAAGGCACATTTAAGTGATACTGCAAGAGTTTGTGGTTAAAGTGATCCTGGTATCGTAAAGTCGTTAGCGTTGAAACTTTTGGTTAATGTGATCCTGGTATCATACAGTCGTTAGTATTAAACTGATAAGTAACATACCTGGCAACTAATTTAGTTAGGTGTTTTAGAATGTTAGTGTACATTTCGCGATCAGCGGACGAAAAATAGATTCGCCACCAAACGTTTTGGTGACTGACCCACACGGGTTTAGCGCTTCACATTTTTTACAGAGATAAAATTTATAGGCTAAAAGCTGTTATCTTGCCTCAGGTCATTTTACAGCCCAGCACTATCTATGGGATGCCACCCACAACAGGTACCTACTTACTGCTAGGTGAAGAGAGACAACAGCTGTAAGGAAACATATCCAACGTTTCCACCTGTGCTGGGAATCTCTCTCCCCTCTCTCACGTACACACGCACACACACACAAACACACCAACATACGTACACACACACAGGCTCACACACACACACACACACACAGGCTCACACACACACACACACACACACACACACACACACACACACACACACACACACACACACACACACACAGGCCGTAGCTCATAAGTTACAGTGTTTAAAACTCACATTTGAAGGAAACATGCAGTTAGGTTATTAGGATCTTGGACGTAGGTGTTAAAGTATAGTTGTTACTTCCAAAAGCCGTTGTTAACGCAATATACGGTCGTTAGCAACGTAAATGGTTCTTACTACCGCGAATCCTCGTTCAACGTCGGCCATGACTTTCTATCTTATGTATTCCTACTCAAAAAAAGTCTATTGCTAAAAAAATACCAGGACGTGCTTTATTATTATCAGGACGTGCTTTAATACCAGAACGTGCTTTATTAATACCAGAACGTGCTTTATTAGTACCAAAACGTGCTTTGTTAATACCAACAACCAATGGTTAACTAGACTTGAGTGGCTAGTCCAAGGCTACCCAAACAACAGGTGATGAGCGGGCAAGGTGACAGGAACAGCCCAGAGTTGTTAGTGTTGACAGGAGGAACCCAGGGTTGTTAGTGGTGGTGATGGTAGTTCTCAGAGAGCTTACCCTCCTCCTCTGTGTCGTCGTCTTCGTCGTACAGGTGGTCGTAGGGGTGGTCGCAGTCCTTCATGTTAAGGAGCGGCTCTGTTACGGGCGTGTCCCCCCCACTTGAGTCCCAGTCTTCGTCATCTCTGCGGTACTCACCTGTAATCACCAGAGATAACAGATGTTACTCAGGTAAACAGAGTTAATAGGGTTATCAAAGTTTACTCTTCGAGTAGCACTGATAATGGGCTGGGCAAATATTTTTGTTAGTGGGTTTGAGGACCTGCCTCGCATGGGCCAGTAGGCCTGCTGCAGTGTTCCTCCATTATTATGTTTTTTAATGCTCTCTCTCATATTTGGAATACTTATAACACATACTTAGGATATGCATAAAAATAACAGAATTACTCCACATCTACTTCTACCACTATTACTACTACTATTACTACAACTACTGCCTCGCTTCACTCCCTTTCTGTCTCCTGTGCCACTACCACTACTCACTACTACTTCCACTACCAGCATTACCTCTACCACTACTTCTCCACTTCTTTCTTCCTCTCTCTGTCCCTTACCTGTCCCCCTCTCCTATATATACCGGTTCCCTCACCTTCGTGTGTTAGTGTGACTTGTAAATGGTCCAAGTGGGACTGAAGTATCGTCATGAGCTTCTCTCTAATTGCGGGTTACTTGTGTGTTGTTACGGTCACAGCACTGTATTTTTTGTTTTTAATAACTTAATTATTTCTAGAAAGAGAGCTAGGGAATAAGTTGTGGTGGGAGACCAATATAAACTAGAGAAACGAATCCCCGTGTTCCACATGCCCAACCCCCTCTACCTCAATGCAGGTTAAAGGGATAGTACAATGCGCTCATAAAACTGCAATGAGCGCTCATCTACGGTTATATATGTGCAAATAATTATTTATATATATACCCCAAGTTCATTGAAGCAGCAGTGCAGTGGGACATCCTGGCAGACTCCTCCAGTAGACCAGCTCCTCCCAAAGAGCACAAATAGTCCCACTGGGACAAACCGATCATGGAAAAAATTGCCAACACAATGCTCACCAACGCTTCAGGAAAGGACAAAGCTCGTCTCCTAGCGGTGAAGGCACCACACTCAGGAGATTTCCTTCTAGCTGTTCCCAATTCCTTTCTGGGGACTCGACTCGACCCACAGACCATTCGGATTGGTGTTGCTCTTCGCCTAGCCGCCCCCATACTCACCGAACATAGGTGTATTTGCGGCAGGGCGACGGCTGATCAATTCGGACTTCATGGTCTAGTGTGTCACACATCAGAAGGGAAGTATGCTAGACATGAGGAGGTCAATGACATCATAAGAAAGCCTCGCCACAGCCCGTTGCCCAGCTCAACGGGAACCCCAAGTGCAGAGGTCTGATGGAAGTCAAAAGCGTCCTGATGGAGCCACTATGCTACCCTGGAAGGATGGTAAGCAGATTGCTTGGGACTACACCTGTGCTGCCACATTGGCAGACACCTACCTGCCACACTCCTTAGCCGAAGGGAGTGGAGCTGCCAGCCACAGGGAGACCCAGAAGACCCGCAAATATGAAGACCTTCCCTCTTGCTATAACTTCATCCCAATAGGGTCGGAGACCCATGGAGCATGGGGCAAGTGTGCTCTAAAGTTTCTCAAGGAGCTGGGTGGAAACCTCATCATAGAAACCAAGGACCACAGGGCGACCAGCTTCCTCTTTCAGAGACTCAGTGTTGCGATCCAGAGGAGAAATGCCTGCAGTATTCTGGGCACGCGGCCCACTACCGGGGAGCTGGACGAAGTATCTGACATGTAGCTTTGAGTTGTCATCTATGTTGTTTTACTCACTATTGTATTCTTGTTAATGTATTTTGACAATGTATTGTATCTTGAAATAAATTTTATATATATTTAATAAAAGATGGGGTGGTAGGGGAAGTGGAATATTCAAATGGCTTCAGAAAGACATCTAAATATTCTTCCTTGAAGCCTTTTATCCACTTCTCCGAGGCTATGGGACCCACAATTTACACCAGAGGTGGACCCCTTTTATATATATATATATATATATATATATATATATATATATATATATATATATATATATATATTGCATTTGCAATGTATGCATTGTATGTATGCAAGTGAATATGTGTCTATATATGCTTGACATATGTGTGCATATGTATACTTGATTGTATATATATGTGGATATGTATGTATGTTAGGATGTATACTTTGTACATGTATACATATGCACAAGTATACCATCATCAGCGCTAAAAGTTCGAAGCCGACCTGAAGAAGCATTCTGCAGTGACTGCACACAATCCAACAATTACATGAGTGACTATTATGTCACATATGCAACACCTGGTTATCTGCGGTCACCAGACGTTTCGCCGGTGCAACAGACTTTCTACCATCTTTTGCAATTCCCTCGCCACTGTAAACCATTAATGTTTATGAACTATGCCAGTAAAGTGGCAAATTTGACACTACAGCCTAAACCTTCCCATAAAATGACCCAGGCACTGAAGTCTTTCAAAAGAGACCAGCTGAAGGCCTCGGTCAGATGACCAAAAGCTGCAGAGGCGGGGCATCATATGACTAAGACCTGCGTCAGGAAACTCTTGTCCTGTCTCCTGGAGGCAAGCTCAGGTTATTTCACTTAAAACAAAATGGCACTTACACACACTGATAACAATCCCAACATTACCAATACTTCTTTTTCTTCCTCTCTTGGTCCCGTCCCTGTCCCCCTCGGCTATATATATATTGGCTCCCTCACTCTTTTGTGTTAGTGTGACTTCGTAAATGGTCTAAGTCATACCGAAACGTCGTCGTAAGTGTCCCTCTCCTATGTACAGGTTGTGTATAATCCCAACCTTCTTCTAAGTAGGCTAAACCAGTGTTGAAAGTTTGGAGGCAACAAAACAAGTTTTTTCAAGGTATCCCACAAGCTTCAATGTATCCCATAAGCTTGCTCAAGGTATCCCACAAGCTTTCTGAAGGTATCCCACAAGCTTTCTGAAGGTATCCACAAGCTTTCTCAAGGTACCCGACAAGCTTCCTCAAGTTATCCCACAAGGTTTCTCAAGGTATTCCACAAACTTCCTCAAGGTTTCTCAAGGTATTCCACAAACTTCGTCAAGGTATCCCACAAGTTTTCTTAAGGTATCCCACAAGCTTCTTCAATGTATCCCATAAGCTTGCTCAAGGTATCCCACAAGCTTTCTCAATGCATAGTTGCACGAACCTTTCCCTACTTAAAGCTTCACTAGCTTTAAAAATTTGAAGCTGCACAGTTAAGGCATTCTTAGGTTATTAACGTAAATCTTGGATGAAGGAGAGAGAGCACAATCTGAGTCTATGTGCCGGCTCTGAAAAAACCCCGCATGAAATAATGATATGTTAAGGGCTCACTCGACTCCTGAAAACTTATTAATGCCATAAAAATGCTAGTTTTCAATATTTCTTAGTTTTCTTTCTTCATTTATATTCTCTTTCAAACACACACACATACACACACACACACACACACACACACACACACACACACACACACACACACACACACTCCCTCATCATGATTTACAAGCACTTCTTTAAAGTTCGTTCCACTTCACTAACTGCCAAACTTTCTTCATCACATCGATTAGAGTTTGAGTCGTTACTCTTTGTTATTATCTTGCTATTGGTGGGGTGATGGAGGCGGGTTGGGGGTGAAGGGGTGGTTGTGGGACGGGGTGTATGGGTGGGTGGTTGAAGTGGGAGGAGGATCAAAGAGATACTAGTGATGGGTTTATATTGATAGAAATAGCATGGTGAGGATGGGACGGTAGTAGTAGTGGTGATGGTGGTAGTGGTGGTCGTTGTGGTAGTGGGTGGTGGTGCTGGTGGTAGTAGTGGTGGTGGTGATGGTGGTAGTAGTAGTGTTGATGGTGGTTTTGGTGGTCGTCGTCGTGGTAGTGGTGGTGATGGTGGTAGTAGTGGTGGTGATGGTGGTAGTAGTGGTGGTGATGGTGGTAGTAGTGGTGGTGGTGGTGGTTGGTAGTGGTTGTTGTTGTTGGTGGAGGTGGTTGGTAGTGGTTGGTGGTGGTGGTGGTGGTGGTGAAGGAAGCACAGCCTGGCTGATCACGAACACATACCACATCCATACACTGGTACCCTGTCTCTCGCCTCCAGCGGACGGAAGATCGAGCCTCTACCCAAACGAGTTTACCCTTTCATACGAATAATAATAATAATAATGATGTAAGAATTAATATACCGTTCTTTAGTGTATTTTTTGCTCCCCTGAGCTTCACTGGGTAGAATTATGTACCATGTACCTGCGCCTTGCACAGTGTACCTGCGCCTTGCACCGTGTATATGGATCTTGCACCGTGTACCTGGGCCTCGCACCGTGTACCTGCACCTTGCACAGTGTACCTGCACCTTGCACAGTGTACCTGCACCTTGCACCGTGTACCTGCACATTGCACAGTGTACCTGCGCCTCGCACCGTGTACCTGGGCCTCGCACCGTGTACCAGCAGCCACCTCATCAGTTTATTTTAGGCCACTGTCAGTCTTCCTGACAAACTTGTAATGTCGTCTTGCTCACTGAAACCCCTGGATGGGAAAAGACTGATGTCCAAAACTATCCAAAACTACATGTCAGAAGAAGGGAAATTGTGGCTAAAAACAATATTCCCATTTTCTTAGAGGCCATCTTGGATTGATGTCAGTTCTGCAAACTGTTCCATACTGTCTTGGTGGCATTCATCTGGTTCTGTGTCAGGGACCCCCAAGTATCCTGTGTCAGGGACCCCCAAGCATTCTGTATCATGGACACCAAGTATTTTGTCTCAGGGACTCTTTAGGTAATACACTGTCAAAACACTTAGTGGTGTAGCAGTGGTGTGCAGGACTCTGGCTGGTTCCCAGTTCCCTGCCCTCGCATATAAACCAGTAGTTCCAAGATGACGCAGAGATGCATTTGTCGGCGTCTTATAACTGGTTAAATTTAGAAGATGCTAGCTTAACATGACAAAATACGACTTCACCTAAGAAAACGTAACATAATCTATTGTGACCTGACGTGACGTAACCTAATCAGATCTAACCTGGTTTTTCCCTAACCTGACTTAATCTGACCTGTCCTAACCTAACATAACGTATATAAATTAAAAAAAAAAAGAGGGTATGTGTTAGGAGGTTGTGGCTGCGTCCACACTGCCTCCACTCCTGACTTCCTGGTGTACCATACCACAAGGTTTCCAGTTTACCCACCTCAGTCGTGTTTACCTCACACACGCCTCCCTTATTTACTCGGCACACACGCACTCCCTCGCCTCCCTTACACACCTCTCATTTACTCAAGACAAGTCTTCCTTCCTAACAGATCCCTTCCTAACTCAGCACATACTTTCCCTACTGACGTACATATCTCCTCCATTCCCAGAACACAAACAACACTGCCGTCTTATAGATTCCCTGCCTGTCCTACACACTTCCCATCCTTCCTCCTGTCTTGCACAACCTTCCTTACTTAAACACATTTTCGTCCTACTTTATAGATCCCTACCTATTCCAACACACACACACATGGCGCAGGGAGAGTGACCCAGTAGCGGCCAGTGAAGAGGCGGGGCCAGGAGCTATGACTCGACCCCTGCAACCACAACTAGGTGAGTACACACACTCTCTCTCCATGATAGCTACACAGTGGGAACAAAACTCAATATGTTCCCCTGTCATATTTTTACCACAGAATGGATTTAATACATCAGGTTATGAAATGTGTGAGCCTCACTTGGGAGACTTTGATAAAGTAATGAAGACATCGTCAAGCGTTTCACTACTGCTTCAGAATCTATGGCAGATTAAATGGTCTACTTCCAGCAGACTTGAGTTACCATTTCTAACAATTTACATCATTAAGTACACGAATACACTTAACGCATCCCTTGAATACTTCAAGCAGAAACTGGAGTTTTCTTACATAGAATATAACATTCCAGCAGGTACTGGAGTTTTCTTACATAGAATATAACATTCCAGCAGGTACTGGAGTTTTCTTACATAGAATATAACATTCCAGCAGGTACTGGAGTTTTCCTACACAGAATATAACATTCCAGCAGGTACTGGAGTTTTCTTACATAGAATATAACATTCCAGCAGGTACTGGAGTTTTCCTACACAGAATATAACATTCCAGCAGGTACTGGAGTTTTCTTACATAGAATATAACATTCCAGCAGGTACTGGAGTTTTCTTACATAGAATATAACATTCCAGCAGGTACTGGAGTTTTCTGACACAGAATATAACATTCCAGCAGGTACTGGAGTTTTCCTACACAGAATATAACATTCCAGCAGGTACTGGAGTTTTCCTACACAGAATATAACATTCCAGCAGGTACTGGAGTTTTCTGACACATAATATAACATTCCAGCAGGTACTGGATGTGACCCACAAGAGTCGACTAACACATCAGAGAAGTGAAAGTGAGGAAGGGGTGAGGAAGGGGTGAGAAAGAGACGTAAAGGAGAGGAGAAACGGCGATGGGTGATGGAGGGTGAGGAGTGAAGAAGTGAGGGAGGGGGATGACGGATTTAGGGAGGGGTGAGAGAAAAAAGAAGGTGAGGGAAACAGCGAGGGGTAAGGGAGAGGGCGAGGGGTGAGGGAGAAGGGAGGACGAGGCGCCAGACAGTCGCCTAGCCAACCATCAAGAGTGAGGAACGGAGCCAAGACACGAACAACCTCACATGACCTCCGTATCATCCTAGCCCGACCTACCCTCACTATCTTAGCCCAAGCTACCCTATCATCCTAGCCCAACCTACCCTATCATCCTAGCCCGACCTACCCTCACTATCCTAGCCCGACCTACTCTCACTATTATCCTACCCCGACTTACCTTCACTATTTTCCTAGCCCAACCTACCCTCACAGTCCTCCTACCCGACCTACCCTCACAGTCCTCCTAGCCCGACCTACCCTCACTACCCTCGTCCCACCACTATCACGGGTCTTAAATATTCCATGACGACGGCGTCTGGACACCGGAGTCATCCCACGGTCATTAATAAGTCATTAAAAACTAGAGACACTTAACACTGGCGTCCCACATCACCAAAATTTTTGAAAGTATTTAAAGAGGCAATATTGCTAAACACATGAAATTATAACATAGTAAAACCCAGGACAACATGGTCTTGGATGAATTAAAAGACATACAAAATGAGGATGTTGTGAACACAGACTCTGGAAAGCCATCCACAAGTGTGTTCATGGTGCTATAGCGCAAAATGCCCTATAGCACCATGATCACACGTGTGGATGCTTTGCAAAGTCTGTGTATACAATATCCTCATTTTGTCTTCCAGAATATCCAAGACCATGCTGCCCTGGGATTTCCTATACCTATTATAATTCCACGTGAAGGCAGGTGGATTTTTAACCTTTTAATAATATAACCCAAATAGTAATAATAAACAAAGTAAAATCAGAGGTTGACAGTGAAAAGCTGCGTTCCTCAAGGCACTGTGCTCACCCCACTTCTCTTTCTCATTTTCATATCCTACACAAAGCTACAAACCACACCACTGTTTCATACTTTGCAGATGATACTAGAATCTGTATTAGTGACACACAATAAAGACACCGCAAATCTACAAATTGATATAAGCCAAGTGTTCCAGTGAGCAACTGTAAACAATGTGAGGTTCAATGACAACAAAATTCAGCTGCTCCGTTATGGAAAAATTCAGGAAATAAAAACTGGGAGTAAAAAGCAGACTCGGACATACAAGGGAAGACTAACGTGAGGGACTCAGGTGTGGTAGTGTCAGATCTCACATTCAAGGACTGCAAGAGTGTCTATCATACTCGAAATGATAGGCTGGATAACTAGAACACTGAAAACAAGAGAAATGATAGGCTGGATAACTAGAACACTGAAAACAAGAGAAATGATAGGCTGGATAACTAGAACACTGAAAACAAGAGAAATGATAGGCTGCATAACTAGAACACTGAAAACAAGAGAAATGATAGGCTGGATAACTAGAACACTGAAAACAAGAGAAAATCTACACACTTGATATCAATCCCTACGAAAACGAAAGGCTGAGAATACCCACAGAGTCCTGGCTGCTCTTCAGGACGGAGAGCTCAAGTTAGTTCTGATTACCAGGGGTGTGGTGCCTAAGTTGGATTGGTCTATCAGGCTATCCACTGGGAGGCCTGGTCTGAGACCCGGCCATCCACCGGTAGGCCTGGTCTGAGACCCGGCCTTCCACCGGTAGGCCTGGTCTGAGACCCGGCCTTCCACCGGGAGTCCTGGTCTGAGACCCGGCCATCCACCGGTAGGCCTGGTCTGAGACCCGGCCATCCACCGGAGGCCTGGTCTGAGACCCGGCCATCCACCGGGAGTCCTGGTCTGAGACCCGGCCATCCACCGGGAGGCCTGGTCTGAGACCCGGCCATCCACCGGTAGGCCTGGTCTGAGACCCGGCCATCCACCGGGAGGCCTGGTCTGAGACCCGGCCATCCACCGGTAGGCCTGGTCTGAGACCCGGCCATCCACCGGGAGGCCTGGTCTGAGACCCGGCCATCCACCGGGAGGCCTGGTCTGAGACCCGGCCATCCACCGGGAGTCCTGGTCTGAGACCCGGCCATCCACCGGTAGGCCTGGTCTGAGACCCGGCCATCCACCGGTAGGCCTGGTCTGAGACCCGGCCATCCACCGGGAGGCCTGGTCTGAGACCCGGCCATCCACCGGTAGGCCTGGTCTGAGACCCGGCCATCCACCGGGAGTCCTGGTCTGAGACCCGGCCATCCACCGGTAGGCCTGGTCTGAGACCCGGCCATCCACCGGGAGGCCTGGTCTGAGACCCGGCAATCCACCGGGAGGCCTGGTCTGAGACCGGGACATCCACCGGGAGACCTAGTCTGAGACCGGCCATCCACCGGTAGGCCTGGTCTGAGACCGGGCCATCCACCGGGAGTCCTGGTCTGAGACCCGGCCATCCACCGGTAGGCCTGGTCTGAGACCCGGCCTATCCACCGGGAGGCCTGGTCTGAGACCCGGCCATCCACCGGGAGTCCTGGTCTGAGACCCGACCATCCACCGGAGTCCTGGTCTGAGACCCGGCCATCCACCGGTAGGCCTTGTCTGAGACCCGGCCATCACCGGTAGGCCTGGTCTGAGACCCGGCCATCCACCGGGAGGCCTGGTCTGAGACCCGGCCATCCACCGGGAGTCCTGGTCTGAGACCCGGCCATCCACCGGTAGGCCTGGTCTGAGACCCGGCCATCCACGGTAGGCCTGGTCTGAGACCCGGCCATCCACCGGGAGTCCTGGTCTGAGACCCGGCCATCCACCGGTAGGCCTGTTAAATGTCTGAGACCCGGCCATCCACCCGGGAGGCCTGGTCTGAGACCCGGCCATCTACCGGGAGGCCTGGTCTGAGACCCGGCCATCCACCGGTAGGCCTGGTCTGAGACCCGGCCATCCACCGGTGAGGCCTGGTCTGAGACCCGGCCATCCACCGGTGAGGCCTGGTCTGAGACCCGGCCATCCACCGGGAGGCCTGGTCTGAGACCCGGCCATCCACCGGAGGCCTGGTCTGAGACCCGCCATCCACCGGAGCCTGGTCTGAGACCCGGCCATCCGACTGCGTAAGTCCTGGTCTGAGACCGGCCATCCACGGAGTCCTGGTCTGAGACCGGGCCATCACCGGGAGGCCTGGTCTGAGACCTGGCCATCCACCGGGAGTCCTGGTCTGAGACCTGGCCATCCACCGGGAGGCCTGGTCTGAGACCCGGCCATCCACCGGGAGTCCTGGTCTGAGACCGGCCACACCGGGAGGCCTGGTCTGAGACCCGGCCATCCACGGAGCCTGGTCTGAGACCCGGCCATCCACCGGAGGCCTGGTCTGAGACCCGCCATCCACCGGGAGGCCTGGTCTGAGACCCGGCCATCCACCGGGGCAGAGACCCCATCCGAGGGTCTGAGACCCGGCCATCCACCGGGAGACCTGGTCTGAGACCCGGCCATCCACCCACACACACACACACTGAAACACACACACACACACACTGAAACACAGACTAACTCACTGATACATAAAGAGATAAGCAGAGTATAATAAAAACATGTACAATAATATATTAATTACATCAATAATAATAAACTCTCCTGCTCACAATAATTAGCATTAAAGTCAATGAGGCGACTAATACATGATTACTTTTAATAGCTTACACACACCTAATTGCATTTACAATTAATTTGATTAAATTGATAATTAAGAAAACAATTATATATTAAATTATAGACACTGCTATCACTCGGTTATTTTAGTTATAATCAACTAAATTGCAAGTTTAATTAGCAATAATTTAATGGTAATTCATTTATCAAATATGATCGAAAAATAAATAATTTATATTACTAAATTTATTAATTATTATTATTATTATTATTATTATTATTATTATTATTATTAATGTTTTTGCTACATCAGGATGGGTAAGAGGACGCCAGGATGGGATACATGACGTCATGATGGGTAAGAGGACGCCAGGGTGGGTAAGAGGACGCCCGGATGGGTAAGAAGATGCCAGGATGGGTACGACGACGCCAGAATGGATAAGAGGACGCCAGGATAGTCTACAGGACATCAGGATAGATACGAGGACACCAGGATAGACAAGATGATGCAAGGATAGATAAGATGACGCAAGGATAGACAAAAGGACGCCAGGATAAACTACATGACGTCCGATCACACACACACACACACACACACACACACACACACACTGGTTAGTGGTGTTTCCACGCTGACGTTGTTCCCATTGCAGTATCTGCTGACATAAATGTGTACATTCAGAGGTGTTTCGAGGGTGTAAGATGTACAGTTGTGTACCTAGAGACAGCACTTACATCAGACACTTACACTATTACACAGAATAAAGTCACTTTTATTATCTGCTAAACTCTGGTCTTCTAACACTGAAAATCACCGTCACCTAAGACACCTCTAGTATTAATTTTATTACTAGTACCCCGCCTGCCTCCTCTGGATATAATAGTTGTGCTCATGTATTTATTGGATTAATAAAGCCCTTGGTGGGCGAAACGTTGCCTTAATAAGCTTCTCATTAGGTTGCATGTGTTCATTTGCCTAAAGCTATCATTGGCAAGTAAGCCAAGTGGGCAAGTTGTGAGTGTAAAGTACAAGACAAACACAGGGTTGGAAGTGTGGCAGGTGTGGTAATAATATAACAGTGGTGGTGTGTGGTGGGAGGTGATACAAGAACATTACCTCTGCAATAACCTAACTATATTCGGAGCGGCGCTTTGCCTCTTGATTACACAATTATGTTCCTTGATTAGCAGTGACTCGAGGACATCCTCTTTCATGGGATTATTACATTGTTACAACATGGTGGTATTATCACTAATTAGTGCGTGTGACACTGTCGGTGTGAGTGTTTGGAGAGACATCTATATAGTGTAGTGGTCCTGTTATCGATACATCATTTAAGCTTATTACTGGACATGACAGTTATCACACGATACTGGTTGTAGGAAACTTGGGTCAAGGACGAGGTTGCTTCTCCTGATGACCTTATTACATGTAGTGTCATTGTAGAAGATAATTAATTTTAGTTTACAAGCTGTGTGTGTGTATTACATGACCTGTGTGGGTGTGTGGGTGTATAACATGACCTGTGTGTGTGTGTGTGTGTGTGTGTGTGTGTGTGTATATATATATATAACATGACCTGTGTGGGTGTGTGGGTGTATATAACACGACCTGTGTGTGTGTGTGTGTGTATAACATGACCTGTGTGGGTGTGCATAACAAGACCTGTGTGTGTGTATAACACGACCTGTGTGTGTGTATATAACATGACCTGTGTGTGTGTGTGTATTACATGACCTGTGTGGGTGTGTGTATAACATGACCTGTGTGGGTGTATATAACACGACCTGTGTGTGTGTGTGTATAACATGACCTGTGTGGGTGTGCATAACAAGACCTGTGTGTGTATAACACGACCTGTGTGTGTATATAACATGACCTGTGTGTGTGTGTGTATTACATGACCTGTGTGGGTGTGTGTATAACATGACCTGTGTGGGTGTGGGTGTGTGTATAACATGACCTGTGTGTGTATAACATGACCTGTGTGTGTGTGTGTATATAACATGACCTGTGTGGGTGTATATAACACGACCTGTGTGTGTGTGTGTGTATAACATGACCTGTGTGGGTGTGCATAACAAGACCTGTGTGTGTGTATAACACGACCTGTGTGTATATAACACGACCTGTGTTTGTGTGTGTATAACACGACCTATGTGTGTGTGCGTGCGTGTGCATAACAAGATCTGTGTGTGTGTATAACACGACCTGTGTGTATATATAACACGACCTGTGTTTGTGTGTGTGTATAACACGACCTGTGTGTGTGTGTGGGTGTATATAACACGACCTGTGTGTGTGTGTGTGTGTGTGTGTATAACATGACCTGTGTGGGTGTGCATAACAAGACCTGTGTGTGCGTATAACAGGACCTGTGTGTATATATAACACGACCTGTGTTTGTGTGTGTGTATAACACGACCTATGTGTGTGTGCGTGCGTGTGCATAACAAGATCTGTGTGTGTGTATATAACACGACCTGTGTGTGTGTGTGTGTGTATAACATGACCTGTGTGGCTGTGCATAACAAGACCTGTGTGTGCGTATAACACGACCTGTGTGTATATAACACGACCTGTGTGTGTGTGTGTATAACATGACCTGTGTGGCTGTGCATAACAAGACCTGTGTGTGCGTATAACACGACCTGTGTGTATATAACACGACCTGTGTGTATATAACACGACCTGTGTTTGTGTGTGTGTATAACACGACCAGTGTGTGTGGGTATAACACGACCTGTGTGTGTGTATAACATGACCTGTGTGTGCGTATAACAGGACCTGTGTGTGTATATAACACGACCTGTGTGTGTATATAACACGACCTGTGTGTGTATATAACACGACCTGTGTGTGTGATATAACACGACCTGTGTGTGTGTGTATAACACGACCTGTGTGTGTGTATAACACGACCTCTGTGTGTGTGTATAAACGACATGTGTGTGTGTTATAACACGACCTGAAGTGTGTGAATAAAGCACACCATTGTATTATGTGTGTGTGTATTATATGACCTATATATCACCAAAAAGTCTTAATAGAATAGGAAAGCAATCATCAATATGAATATATATATATATATATATATATATATATATATATATATATATATATATATATATATATATATATAATATATATATATATATATATATATATACTATATGTATGTTGTGCCGAATAGGTAAAATTGGTCTATTAGCGAGAACTTCATTTAAAATTAAGTACTTTCTAAAATTTTCTCTTATACATTTAAATATATAATTTTGTATCAGAAGAAGCTTAGAAAACTTACCTAACCTTATTATAACAAGCGCAATTTAATTTAGCCTAATCCAACTAAATATATTTTAGATAAGTTTACAATAATTTAATAATAAACAAACACAATGATTTTTTTTTCGTTAGGTTCAGAATGATTTTTGCGAAATTATTACATACACAAATTTTCGCTTGCCTTATTCGTTAAAAAGAGCGTTGCTACTTAAGCCAAAATCGCAAGTTTTACCTATTCGCCACGACATATATATATATGAGAATTTTTTTTCCCTGAATCCTTCAGTTGTTGCTTTGCAACACTGCACAGCTCCTGATGACGCACTGAGATGTGTGAAAGTACTTGAGCTAAAGATTTCCCCCCCCCCGTGGCTTGTCTTATATATATATATATATATATATATATATATATATAATATTAAATTATTTTAAACTTATCTAAAATATATTTAGTTGGATTAGGCTAAATTAAATTGCGCTTGTTATAATAAGGTTAGGTAAGTTTTGTAAGGTTCTTTTGGTACAAAATTATTAATTTTTACATTAACATAAATGAAAAATATATATCTCTAAATGCAAAAGAGAAATTTTTAGAAAGGACTTAATTTTAAATGAGTTCTTGCTAATTGACCAGTTTTACCTATTCGGCACGACACACATATATAAGCAGGTTCTCCCCTTGTTTCTCCAATGATCATATATTATTATTAGTTACAAGAGCACAGCTATTTTCGTGGTGCCCCAGCTTTAGTATTATTAGTATCAACATTATTACTATTATTAACATTAGCATTAGTAAATTATTATTAGCATTAGTATTATTAGTATTTAATTTATTACTGGGTTGCTACCCACAACAGTCACCAACTCCCAGGTATCTCTCTCTCTCTCTCTCTCTCTCTCTCTCTCTCCCCGCTCGCTGATGTGTGTTTGCTGGATGCTGGTGTGGAGGGCGGCTCCTGACCCCGCCTCGTAGACTACTGTAACAGTCAGTACAGATTTCTATTGTTTTGCATTATAACTGACTGAAAATTGTTGCTGTTACACACACAGACACACCTAAAAGAGGCCAACTGTCTATCGGCAAGTGATTTTTGACAACTTTTAACAGGATAGGAGGCTGCATGTTCCCATTTAGGGACAAAGATGTGATATCATGCGGTGCCTCGAGGTTCAAATTATCCAATAATGCCACATAACCTAACATTTGACATGTTCTTGTGTTCCATAAGATGGTTCGCCTGTGTTCTGCACCCAGTGTTCCTTCTCAGTTCTTCATTCTTTCCCAATCTTAGAGGTTGAAATTTGTCACCAATGAAAACCAGGTTACTTTCTATTGCCCAATGGAAGAATTCTACCGATGCTTCCTTTACGCTTATTTCTGCATCGTCCGCAAAGGATGATACGGCCGATGTGTTGAAAAATAAAGTTAACCAGTCAATGAATTAGCCAGTAACTCAACTAGCCAGTCATCCAACCAAACAGATAGCCATTCAGTCAACCAGCCATTCAGTCAACCAGCCAACCAGCCATTCAGTCAACCAGCCAGCCAGCCATTCAGTCAACCAGCCAGCCATTCAAACAGCCAGCCAGCCATGCACTGGAGAGTCAGCCAGGTGGCAGGACTCCCCGAGGGGCGGACTTTATTGATAAGAGCCGCCACTGCACAGTTTTAGCTTTTGTATCGGAAATGCATTAGCGCAGCTGCGGGATGACGGCACGGCTGCCTGCCCAGCTGCGGGTGCGGCCAGGGTTCCCCGGGGGACGTGTGTACATTCTCCGTGTTTTTTTTAGAATAGTAGCGAGGGACATACGCAGAACCAGGACAAAATCCAAGCACCATGAACCAGTCAACGCAGGGGTTTACACTATACCCTGTGGAGGCTGCGACAGGATTTATGTGGGAGAAACAGCAAGAAACCTCGAAACACGCCTCAATGAACACATTAATGCATGTAGGAACGATAACCTGAACAACGCCTGCGTACAACACCGAAATTCCACCAATCATCTCATGAAATTCAAAGACTCCCGATTAGTAATCAAAGAAACTAATTTCAGCAGACGCAAGTGCCTTGAATCAGCACTTATCGCTGTTTCTAACACTATTAAACAAAACAAAGGCAGCTTCACCATCTCTGAAGTCTTAGCAAGAATCCTCCTGAAAACAGTAAACCCTACCATCACATAGTCTCTCCTGCTAATTCAACACAAGCACATCGCAGAAGTGGGACACTGCTACAGGCCTTCTCTATTCCAACCTCCAACAGAAATATTTGTCTAACCTATTTTTATACTACCCAAGTAATTGTTTTTATCACCTTTTACTCATGTGCAAGTTGACTGCTCTACCTTATTGTATTACTACTACTACTACAACTTATATCACTACTATTTCTACCACCACTAGTATTACACCTCACTCTGAACCTATATATACCCTCTGTGTCCATGTATTGTTTGTAACGGCTTGATAAAGCTCCTGGAGAGCGAAACGTTGCCACAATAAAATGTCACATTAGTTGCATTTGTGTCCTTTTACTTAACAGAACACAGCTATAAAAAAAACTGAGTGTAACATCGTGAATATTGCACTATCCTTTGTGAGATAATCTCAAGGAACTTGCAGGTACTATCAGTGTGGCTTTTTTCTCTTCAATACAGATATGATATACGAAGACAGTAGAAAATGAGGTAATCAGTCCCTCAAGTCCGGTATCGTATGCTATTACTGCAGAAAACTTGTATACATTAATAATGGCAAGCTTGCTGCTAGCGTCGCTGCTAGCGACGTCTTGCCACACCAGGAATCGTGTGCATTAAAATTATAAACGAAAATACAAGAAGCAAAAATAATAAGACAGCTACAATAATATCAGTAAATAAACAGAACGAATCAATCTTAGCCAGTGAGACAGTCAAATATGTGAAGCTGAGTACAAGATTTTTTTTAACGTAAGAGAGAGGGAATGGTAAAGGCTGTTTCGGTGTAAGATACAAACAAGGCTGTCGTAGAGAGCACCACACTCACACGATGCTTCGCGCTTGCTGTGGGTAAATCAAAGAACCTAGTTGCCCTGTTACTTGTCATGTAAATAAAACACCAGAAAAAATAAGAGACAAAAACTGAGTGAAATAAATAATGCACAAGTGTATGCTAAAAGCAGCAGCAGAATAATGACAAATCAGAGTGGTTACACACGTTCCCCAAGAGCACCCACACTCAGGCACACGCTGACCTATGTTCAGTCATCACCATCACCGCTCCTAGAGCACCCACACTCAGGCACACGCTGACCTATGTTCAGTCACCACCATCACCGCTCCTAGAGCACCCACACTCAGGCACACGCTGACTTATGTTCAGTCATCACCATCACCGCTCCTAGAGCACCCACACTCAGGCACACGCTGACCTATGTTCAGTCATCACCATCACCGCTACCTATCATCACCAGCCAGTGACATCGACGGAACTGAAGAAGACTGTCTAGTGGTCACTCAGTGACCACTAGACAGTCTTGGCAGTTAATAATGAATCTAGTTGTTGTACTTGTATATAAACTACCAGATACAACTTCCCAGCGGTTCCAAGATCAACTTTTAAAGATGGAGAACTTTCTTGAAAATCTGTTAAATCTGGCTTCAAATACCCTATTACTTAGTGACTTTAATTTGAAACATCAAAAATAGAAAAAATAATGAGAAAGGACTGCAACAGTCTAGTCTCACACAATCAAATTATCAAGACTGCAATAAATTCGTCTAGAGAGTCAGCAAACAGAAGAGACCAGACTAGAAAATAATGGTGTCGACAAACAGCTAACCCAGACTACAACCTGAGTGAGTTAGAGAAGTATACACACTAGTCTAGAACACCAAAACACAATCAATAATGAGGGCATTTTCAACAATATACTTTCAACATTAAGAACATCAAGTGGGATCAAGTCAATCATTAACCTTACTGAAATATCCTGGAAGACTATGTGACTAACATGGATATAAGCTGGTATCTAGAGGGGATAAGTATGTATCTCTACGATAAAGGTAGAGGAGATACAAGACAGGTGCGCTCTCTCTCTCACACACACACACACACACACACACACACACACACACACACACACACACACACACACACACACACACACTGGTGGCTAAAGCTATCGCTTCACGCACGGAGGGCCTGGGTTCAATTCCCGGCGGGGCGGAAACATTTCGTAGTGTTTCCTTACACACACACATACAACAAACAGGCCTAGTGTCTAATCTACATGTGTCTTGGACAAAATGGTAACTAACACAAACACACACACAAACACACACACAAACACACACACACACACACACATATACATACACAGGCAAACATGGTGGATCAGAGGGTTCTCAAAGAATATGACTTTCCGAAGAACGAAAGGAAACTCTGGTGACAGAAATGTTGAGCTCAAACTGAATACGTCATATACAGTCCAGGAAAAAGAGGGAGCAAGAGAGCCTTTAGTGCAACCTTAACACAAAATACTTTTTCTCAAATGCAAAAATAAGTGTAAAAACTAAATCTAGTATCGGTCTCTTATTTAATGCTGGTGGTACATATAATTACGATGATAAAGAAATGAGGGTTTTAAGAAACAAGATCGCCAATCATATGGAATCGAAACAACTGCACAACCATGGGTAGTATTGTTTTAAAATGAGTCGCTACTGCCTTTTACAACTGCTGGACCATTACTACATTGTCTTGGAGGCACTGGAAGACAAGCATAATAGTGTATACACAGTTTGCAAAAGCCCCTGCCCCTGACACCAGTCCCAGGTGAGGCCAGGGATCCCATGACCATGACACCAATGCCAGGTATCCCCTGCCCCTAACACCAGTCCCAGGTGAGGCGAGGGATCCCCTGACCCTGACACCAGTCCCAGGTGAGGCCAGGTATCCCCTGCCCCTGACACCAGTCCCAGGTGACGCCAGGGATCCCCTGACCCTGACACCAGTGCCAGGTGAGGCCAGGTATCCCCTGCCCCTAACACCAGTCCCAGGTGAGGCGAGGGATCCCCTGACCCTGACACCAGTCCCAGGTGACGCAAGGGATCCCCTGACCCTGACACCAGTGCCAGGTGAGGCCAGGTATCCCCTGCCCCTGACACTAGTCCCAGGTGAGGTCAGGAATCCCCTGACCCTGACACCAGTCCCAGGTGAGGCCAGGTATCCCCTGCCCCTAACACCAGTCCCAGGTGAGGCGAGGGATCCCCTGACCCTGACACCAGTCCCAGGTGAGGCCAGGTATCCCCTGCCCCTGACACCAGTCCCAGGTGACGCAAGGGATCCCCTGACCCTGACACCAGTGCCAGGTGAGGCCAGGTATCCCCTGCCCCTAACACCAGTCCCAGGTGAGGCGAGGGATCCCCTGACCCTGACACCAGTCCCAGGTGAGGCCAGGTATCCCCTGCCCCTGACACCAGTCCCAGGTGACGCAAGGGATCCCCTGACCCTGACACCAGTGCCAGGTGAGGCCAGGTATCCCCTGCCCCTGACACTAGTCCCAGGTGAGGTCAGGAATCCCCTGACCCTGACACCAGTCCCAGGTGAGGCCAGGTATCCCCTGCCCCTAACACCAGTCCCAGGTAAGGCCAGGTATCCCCTGACCCTGACACCAGTCCCAGGTAAGGCCAGGTATCCCCTGCCTCTAACACCAGTCACAGGCATCAGATTAGAATAAAAATTAAATCTACGGTCTACGAAATTCCCATTTTAGTGTGTTTCACTTTCTTGCTCTGTACAGTCTGCTCTTATCTTCTCCAATTTGCATAACGCTGCACTTGTTCATGTTGAACTCAAGAAGCCACTTCGCAAGTCTGCTGCAGTCTCCCACGACTTTATTATTGTCCTCTCCTCTTATTATTCTTATTAGTTTTACATCATCGCAAACAGATGCGCATAGTTCTCAAGCTCCTCTGGTAGGTCATAAGTATACTAGAAAAAGTTGTGGTCCTGGTATTGACCCCTGAACCCCATTCCTTTCTCTCTCCCATTCTGAAATGTCATCCCTTACTTTTCTATTACTCTCTGCTTTCTGTCATTCAGGTCGTCTGATCCACTGGAGCACTCTGCCTTTTAACCCTCTCTGTCAATCTAATTTCTGGATTAATCTTTGGTGTTCTATTAAATGTTTTCCTGCAGTCCAAGAAGATGCAATCCACCCAGCATTGTCTTTCTTGTTTTATCTCTGTCATATAAATCCAGCGAATCTGTAATATAGAATTTTCATCCCTAAATCTGTGCTGGTTTTCTGTAAGGAATCTTCTCTCCAAGTGATCCAACATTCCTTTTCTTACCATCATCTCCAAAATATTTGAACGTTAAAGACACCAACCTGTAGTTCAGTGTCTCTTATCTGTCTCTTTTGTTACACATTGGGGTTCGCATTTGCTTTTCTCAAATGTTCTGGCACTTATCCTCAATAGGGAGATTGGTTGAACACCTTTGCTAGTGGACCACACAGTGCTTCTCTTCCTCTTAACACCCACCGAAATATGTTGTCTGGTCCCAATAATTAAGTTAGGTCACGCTCATTTACTACTCTCCTCACTTATTTTATGTTGATGCTCTCTAATACTATTACTAATAATACTAACACTAATAATACTAATAGTAATAATGCTGATACTAATAATACTAATAGTAATAATGCTGATACTAATAATACTAATAGTAATAATGCTGATACTAATAATACTAATAGTAATAATGCTGATACTAATAATACTAATAGTAATAATTGCTGTCTACATACTACTACTATAGTAATAATGTGATACTAATAATACTAATAGTAATAATGCTGATACTAATAATACTAATAGTAATAATGCTGATACTAATAATACTGTAGCTGAGGCACCACGAGAATAACTGCTCTTGTTACTAATAATAAATGATCACATGTGAAACAAGAACATATTATATATATATATATATATATATATATATATATATATATATATAATATCGTGCCGAATAGGTAAAACTAGTCAATTAACAATAACTCATTTAAAATTAAGTCCTTTCTAAAATCTTCTCTTATACGTTTAAAGACATATTTTTTCATTTATGTTAGCTTAAAAATTAATAATTTTACCTAACCTTATTATAACAAGCGCAATTTAATTTAGCCTAAACTAACTAAATATATTTTAGATAAGTTTACAATAATTTAATAAACAAACAAAATGAAATTTTTTTTCGTTAGGTTCAAAATGATTTTTGCGAAATAATTGCATATACAAATTTTAGCTTGCCTTATTCGGCAAGAAGAGCATTGTTATTTAAGAAATCGAAAGTTTTACCTATTCGCCACATCTATATATGTATTTTTTTATTTTATTAACACATCGGCCGTTTCCCACCAAGGCAGGGTGACCTGACAAAGAAAAACTTTCACCATCATTCACTCCATCACGGTCTTGCCAGAGGCGCGCTTACACTACAATTATAAAACTGCAACATTAACACCCCTCCTTCAGAGTGCAAGCAATGTACTTCCCATCTCCAGGAATCAAGTCCGGCCTGCCGGTTTCCCTGAGTCCCTTCATAAATGTTACCTTGCCTACACTCCAACAGCACGTCAAGTCCTAAAAATCATTTGTCTCCAATCGCTCCTATCTAACATGCTCATGCATGCTTGCTGGAAGTCCAAGCCCCTCGCACACAAAACCTCCTTTACCCCCTCCCTCCAACCTTTCCTAGGCCGACTTCTACCCCGTCTTCCCTCCACTACAGATTTATACACTCTTGAAGTCATTCTATTTTGTTCCATCCTCTCTACATGTCCAAACCATCTCAACAACCCCACCTCAGCCATCTCGATAATAGTTTTGGTAATCCCGCACCTCCTCCTAATTTCCAAACTACGAATTCTCTGCATTATATTCACACCACACATTGCCCTTAGACATGACATCTCCACTGCCTCCAGCCTTCTCCTTGTTGCAACATTCACCACCCATGCTTCGCACCCATATAAGTGCGGTGGTATAACTATACTCCCACACCTTCCCTTCTTTGCTTCCATAGACAAAGTTCTTTGTCTCCAAAGACTCCTCAGTGCACCACTCTCCTTTTTCCCTCGTCAATTCTACGATTCACCTCATCTTTCATAGACCCATCTGCTGACACGTCCGACCCTAAATATCTGAATACATTCACCCCATCCATACTCTCTCCCTCCAACCTGATATCAAATCTTTCGTTACCTAATTTTTTTATCCTCATCACCTTACACTTTCCTATATTCACTTTTAATATATACGTATATGTCAAGAGATATGCATTTTAAGAGTTTATATACTCTCAAGCCTATACACACCAAGAGGTGTGTATCTCAAGTGCATAAACATTAAAACTTTACTTTAATCTCTACCTTAGATATTAAAGTATCCTTGAGGGTAGTGTCAAGGTGGAGTGCAGTCTTAATGACCCTGTGGCAGAGGTCACACCATAAACTAACACACTAACATATTTCTTTCAGTTTCTCTCACAATAACTGTGGGAGAAACAACTTTTACAAGATTTTAATGCTCATTCTTACAGTGGTTACTCTTCCTATACTGTTACAATGGTAACATATCATGTTATACACACCCACACAGGTCATGTTATACACACCCACACAGGTCATGTTATACACACCCACACAGGTCATGTTATACACACCCACACAGGTCATGTTATACACACCCACACAGGTCATGCTATACACACCCACACAGGTCATGCTATACACACCCACACAGGACATGTTATACACACCCACACAGGTCATGTTATACACACCCACACAGGTCATGTTATACACACCCACACAGGTCATGTTATACACACCCACACAGGTCATGTTATACACACCCACACAGGTCATGTTATACACACCCACACAGGTCATGTTATACACACCCACACAGGTCATGTTATACACACCCACACAGGTCATGTTATACACACCCACACAGGTCATGTTATACACACCCACACAGGTCATGTTATACACACCCACACAGGTCATGCTATACACACCCACACAGGTCATGCTATACACACCCACACAGGTCATGTTATACACACCCACACAGGTCATGTTATACACACCCACACAGGTCATGTTATACACACCCACACAGGTCATGTTATACACACCCACACAGGTCATGTTATACACACCCACACAGGTCATGTTATACACACCCACACAGGTCATGTTATACACATCACACAGGTCATGTTATACACACCCACACAGGTCATGTTATACACACCCACACAGGTCATGTTATACACACCCACACAGGTCATGTTATACACACCCACACAGGTCATGTTATACACACCCACACAGGTCATGTTATACACACACACAGGTCATGTTATATACACCCACAAGGTCATGCTATACACACCACAGTCATGTTATACACACCCACACAGGTCATGTTATACACACCCACACAGGTCATGTTATACACACCCACACAGGTCATGTAAACACCACACAGGTCATGTATACACACCACACAGGTCATGCTATACACACCCACACAGGTCATGCTATACACACCACACAGGTCATGTTATACACACCCACACAGGTCATGTTATACACACCCACACAGGTCATGTTATACACACCCACACAGGTCATGTTATACACACCCACACAGGTCATGTTATACACACCCACACAGGTCATGTTATACACATACACACGTCATGTTATACACACCCACACAGGTCATGTTATACACACCCACACAGGTCATGTTATACACACCCACACAGGTCATGTTATACACACCCACACAGGTCATGTTATACACACCCACACAGGTCATGTTATACACACCCACACAGGTCATGTTATACACACCCACACAGGTCATGCTATACACACCCACACAGGTCATGCTATACACACCCACACAGGTCATGTTATACACACCCACACAGGTCATGTTATACACACCCACTCAGGTCATGTTATACACACCCACACAGGTCATGTTATACACACCCACACAGGTCATGTTATACACACCCACACAGGTCATGTTATACACACCCACACAGGTCATGTTATACACACCCACACAGGTCATGTTATACACACCCACACAGATCATGTTATACACACCCACACAGGTCATGTTATACACACCCACACAGGTCATGTTATACACATACACACGTCATGTTATATATACACATGTCCTGTTATATGCACACACATGTCTTGTTATACACACCCACACAGGTCGTGTTATGCACACACACACATACACATACATACACACGAAATGAGCGAAAGGGACTACATAGGTACGATTCAGTCTGGGGGACATAAGATAGTCATTGCAGTGATGTATAACCCACCACAGAACTGCAGGAGGCCAAGAGAAGAATATGAAGAGAGCAACAGAGCAATGGTGGAAACACTAACTCAGGTGGCCAGAATAGCCACACGGGTAGAGCCAAGTTACTAGTTATGGGTGATTAAAATCACAAGGAGATTGATTGGGAAAACCTGGAACCACATGGGGGCCCTGAAACATGGAGAGCCAAGATGATGGATGTGGTACTGGAATACCTCATGCAACATCATGTTAGGGACACTGACAGAGATAGGTGAGATGAAGCAGCAAGACTGGACCTCGTATTAACCCTGAGTAGCTCGGACATTGAGGACATCACATATGAAAGGCCCTCAGAGCTAGTGATCACGTGGCTTTGAACTTCGAATACATAGTAGAGTTACAACTGGGGAGGGTAACAGGAGTAGGATGGGAAAAGCCAAACTACAAAAGGGGGGGACTAGATGGCATGAGGAAC
>WNWK01002046.1:122500-233778 GCA_009830355.1 Cherax destructor
CCCTACTTATTTACCTTACTATTTACCTACCCGCCTCCCTGCCTAATTACCTACCCGCCTATCTGCCTATTTACCTACCTGCTTATTTATCTGCCTGCCTCTCTCCTATTTGCCTACACCTATTTGCCTAACACCAGTTCTGGTGTTAAGACACCAGAACTGAGCTGAAGGCTGTGTTAAGACACCAGAACTGAGCTGAAGGCTAGTTTAAGACACCAGAACTGAGCTGAAGGCTGTGTCTAAGATACCAGAACTGAGCTGAAGGCTGTGTTAAGACACCAGAACTGAGCTGAAGGCTGCTGTTAAGACACCAGAACTGAGCTGAAGGTTGTTAAGACACCAGAACTGAGCTGAAGGCTGTGTTAAGATACCAGAACTGAGCTGAAGGCTGTGTTAAGATACAGAACTGGAGCTCGAAGGACTGACCATGTTAAGTACACTCTGTAGACACAACTGAGCTGAAGGCTCGTGTTAAGACACCAGAACTGAGCTGAAGGCTGTGTTAAGACACCAGGACAAGTGTTTCCTGAGCTGAAGGCTTGTTAAGACACCAGAACCTGAGCTGAAGGCTGTGTTAAGACACCAGAACTGAGCTGAAGGCTGTGTTAAGACACCAGAACTAGACTGAAGGCTGTGTTAAGACACCAGAACTGAGCTGAAGGTTGTGTTAAGACACCAGAACTGAGCTGAAGGCTGTGTTAAGATACCAGAACTGAGCTGAAGGCTGTGTTAAGATACCAGAACTGAGCTGAAGGCTGTGTTAAGACACCAGAACTGAGCTGAAGGCTGTGTTAAGACACCAGAACTGAGCTGAAGGCTGTGTTAAGACACCAGAACTGAGCTGAAGGCTGTGTTAAGACACCAGAACTGAGCTGAAGGCTGTGTTAAGACACCAGAACTGAGCTGAAGGCTGTGTTAAGACACCAGAACTGAGCTGAAGGCTGTGTTAAGACACCAGAACTGAGCTGAAGGCTGTGTTAAGACACCAGAACTGAGCTGAAGCTGTGTTAAGACACCAGAACTGAGCTGAAGGCTGTGTTAAGACACCAGAACTGAGCTGAAGGCTGTGTTAAGACACCAGAACTGAGCTGAAGGCTGTGTTAAGACTACAAAAGTGAACTGAAGGAAGAGTTAATACTTCTTAAAGCTGAATTCAATGTTGTATTAAGACGTCTGATTTGAGCTTAAGGCTGTGGTAAGATGTCTAAACTTACCTCGAGGATGTGTACGAGGTACGAGGTATGACCACAGCTTTGGTAAGATGGAAGGAAGGAAGGAAGGAAGGAAGGAGGGATAGGTAAGGATGGAAATACGGGAAAGGGTTGGGAGGTTGGTTGTTACAACGTCTAAATTGAACTTAGACTGCCTTTAGAAGACTAAATTGAACTTAAGACTATGTTAAGACGACTAAAGGGAACTTTAAGCTACGTTGAGACATCTAAACTGAAGTTAAGGTGGTGTTAAGTAAGGCAGCCACATCAATACTGCTACCTGTCACATCATCACTTAAGGTGGTGTTAAGTAAGGCAGCCACATCAATACTGCTACCTGTCACATCATCACTTAAGGTGGTGTTAAGTAAGGCAGCCACATCAATACTGCTACCGTCACATCATCACTTAAGGTTGGTGTTAAGTAAGGCAGCCACATCAATACTACTACCTGTCACATCATCACTTAAGGTGGTGTTAAGTAAGGAAGCAATATCAATACTGCTACCTGTCACATCATCACTTAAGGTGGTGTTAAGTAAGAAAGCCACATCAATACTGCTACCTGTCACATCATCACTTAAGGTGGTGTTAAGTAAGGAAGCCACATCAATACTGCTACCTGTCACATCATCACTTAAGGTGGTGTTAAGGAAGCCACATCAATACTGCTACCTGTCACATCATCACTTAAGGTGGTGTTAAGTAAGGCAGCCACATCAATACTGCTACCCGTCACATCATCACTTAAGGTGGTGTTAAGTAAGGCAGCCACATCAATACTGCTACCCGTCACATCATCACTTAAGGTGGTGTTAAGGCAGCCACATCAATACTGCTACCCGTCACATCATCACTTAAGGTGCTGTTAAGTAAGGCAGCCACATCAATACTGCTACCCGTCCATCATCACTTAAGGTGTGTGTAAGTAAGGCAGCCACATCAATACTGCTACCGTCACATCATCACTTAAGGTGGTGTTAAGTAAGGAAGCCACATCAATACTGCTACCCTCACATCATCACTTAAGGTGTGTTAAGTAAGACAGCCACATTTAATACTGCTACCGTCACATCATCACTTAAGTGTGGTGTTAAGTAAGGAGCCACATCAATACTGCTACCCGTCACATCATCACTTAAGGTGGTGTTAAGTAAGGCAGCCACATCAATACTGCTACCTGTCACATCATCACTTAAGGTGGTGTTAAGTAAGGCAGCCACATCAATACTGCTACCTGTCACATCATCACTTAAGGTGGTGTTAAGTAAGGCAGCCACATCAATACTGCTACCCGTCACATCATCACTTAAGGTGGTGTTAAGTAAGGCAGCCACATCAATACTGCTACCTGTCACATCATCACTTAAGGTGTGTTAAGTAAGGCAGCCACATCAATACTGCTACCTGCCACATCATCACTTAAGGTGGTGTTAAGTAAGGCAGCCACATCAATACTGCTACCTGCCACATCATCACTTAAGGTGGTGTTAAGGCAGCCACATCAATACTGCTACCTGCCACATCATCACTTAAGGTGGTGTTAAGTAAGGCAGCCACATCAATACTGCTACCTGTCACATCATCACTTAGTGTGTTAAGGAGCACATCATACTGCTACCGACATCATCACTTAAGTGGTGTATAGCCACATCAATACTGCTACCGTCCCTCATCACAATGTTTACATATACACGTACATATCACTTGTGGTGTTAGTAGGGCAATCAATGCTCCGTCATCATCTTAGGTGTTATGAGCATAATCTGCTACCTGTCACATCACTAGGTGTGTTAGTAAGCAGCCACATCAATACTGCTACCGTCATCATCATGTGTAAGGGTCTGATATAATGTTAGGAGCCACATCAATACTGCTACCCGTCACATCATCACTTAAGGTGGTGTTAAGTAAGGCAGCCACATCAATACTGCTACCTGTCACATCATCACTTAAGGTGTGTTAAGGAGTATCTGTCTGTCATCATCACTTAGGTGGTGTTATCATCATTACTGCTTTCCTGTCACATCATCTAGTTATAAGGAACTTGTATGGTGTTATGGCACTCTATATGTACTCCGTCACATTCATCCTTATATGTGTTATATGGAGCAATCAATACTGTACGTCATTATTAAGGTGGTGTGTAGTAGGAGCACATCAATGTACTGTATCTGTAATATGTATGGTGTATTATGTATGGTGACATTGTGTATTCATCTTTATGGTGTATTGCAGCAATTCTTTATGCTGTATTCTAGGTGTTTGTATAGGATGTAAATCATGTCTGATCTATGGTGTATTATGCTTAGTTGTGTTTGTATGTGTGCTGTATTCTGTATTGATGTATTATTCGTATGGTATTGTGTATTCTTGTATGGTGTATTGTACATTCTTGTACGGTGTGCTGTGTATTCTTGTATGATGTATGGTGTATTATTGTATGGTGAATTGTGTATTCTTGTATGGTGTATTGAGCATTCTTGTATGGTGTGCTGTGTATTCTTGTATGATGTATGGTGTATTATTGTATGGTGAACTGTGTATTCTTGTATGGTGTATTAATTCTTGTATGTGTGCTGTGTATTCTGTAGATTATGTGTTTGATGTATTGTATTCTTAGGTGTGTTGTATTCTTGTTTGTATTTATTAGTATGGTGATTGTTATTCTAGGTGATGATTCTTGTATGGTGTAGCTGTGATTCTTGTATGGTTATTGTATTTGTATGGTGTGCTGTGTATTCTTGTATGGTGTATTGTATTCTTGTATGGTGTATTGTGCATTCTTGTATGGTGTATTGTGTATTCTTGTATGGTGTATTGTGCATTCTTGTATGGTGTGCTGTGTATTCTTGTTGATGTATTCTTGTATGGTGTATTGTGCATTCTTGTATGGTGTATGTGATTTTAGGTGTTTGTGTATTCTTGTATGTGTATTGTGTATTTTGTATGGTGATTGTGATTCTGTATGGTGTTTGGTATTCTGTATGATGTATTGAGTGTATTATCTTGTATGGTGTATGTGCATTCTGTATGGTGTATTGAATCTTGAGGGGTTGTGTATTCTTGATGTGTATGATTCTTGATGGTATTTGTATTTTTGATGTGTATTGATTTTGTAGGTGATTGTGTATTTGTATGAATGAGATGTATTGTGGTTATTCTTTATGGAAGTGATTTGTATGGATGTATTCTTGTATAGGTGTATTCTGTAAAATTGATTCTTGTAGAGTGTAATTCTTGTATGGTGTATTGTGTATTCTTGTATGATGTATGGTGTATTCTTGTATGAATGTATTCTCGATGGTGTGTGACTTCAGGGTATTATGCCTCAGTGTAAATTCTGTAAAGGATAGTTGAGGTTATTATTCTTGGAAGGAGGAAAGTAGAAATGGAAGTAAAGGAATGAAAATGAATAAGGTAAAAGTGAAAGATGGAATAGAGAAGAGAAGTGGAGAAAATTGAACTACAGAAGGAAAAGTAGAAAATTAACTAAGAGAGAAAAGTAGAAAATGAACTGAGAAGAAAAGTAGAAAATTAACTAGAGAAGGAAAAGTAGAAAATTAACTAGAGAAGAAAAGTAGAAAATGAACTAGAGAGAAATAAGTAGAAAATGTAACTAGAGAAGGAAAGTAGAAAATGAACTACAGAAGGAAAAGTAGAAAATTAACTAGAGAAGAAAAAGTAGAAAATGAACTAGAGAAGAAAAAGTAGAAAATTAACTAGAGAAGGAAAAGTAGAAAATAACTAAAAGAAAAGAGAAAAGAGGAAGAAAGTAGAAAATGAACTAGAGAAGGAAAAGTAGAAAATGAACTAGAGAAGGAAAAGTAGAAAATTAACTAGAGAAGGAAAAGTAGAAAATTAACTAGAGAAGGAAAAGTAGAAAATGAACTACAGAAGGAAAAGTAGAAAATGAACTAGAGAAGGAAAAGTAGAAAATGAACTAGAGAAGGAAAAGTAGAAAATGAACAGAGAGAAGGAAAAACTAGAAAGGAAAATAAGAGATGAATGAGAAGGAAAAGTTGATGAACAAGTGTAAGTGAATGACTTGAGACCAGGAGCTGTCACATGATACTGAGAAAAGTAGACTGGGGCTGCACGGTGACTTTGAATTCTGGTAGACCAGGGCTGACAGTGTGACTTTGACTTCTGGTAGACCAGGGCTGTCACGTGTGACTTTGACTTCTGGTAGACCAGGGCTGTCACGTGTGACTTTGACTTCTGGTAGACCAGGGCTGTCACGTGTGACTTTGACTTCTGGTAGACCAGGGCTGTCACGTGTGACTTTGACTTCTGGTAGACCAGGGCTGTCACGTGTGACTTTGACTTCTGGTAGACCAGGGCTGTCACGTGTGACTTTGACTTCTGGTAGACCAGGGCTGTCACGTGTGACTTTGACTTCTGGTAGACCAGGGCTGTCACGTGTGACTTTGACTTCTGGTAGACCAGGGCTGTCATATGACCTTGACCTCTGGTAGACCAGGGCTGTCACGTGACCTTGACCTCTGGTAGACCAGGGTTGTTACGTGTGACCCTGACTTCTGGTAGACCAGGGTTGTTATGTGTAACCCTGACTTCTGGTAGACCAGGGTTGTTACGTGTGACCCTGACCTCTGGTAGACCAGGGTTATTACGTGTGACCCAGATCTCTGGTAGACCAGGGCTGTCACGTGGACCTTGACCTCTGGTAGACCAGGGCTGTCACGTGTGACCCTTGACCTCTGTTAGACCAGAGCTGTCACGTGTGACCCTGACCTCTGGTAGACCAGGGTTGTCACATAACCTTGACCTCTGGTAGACCAAGGCTGTCACGTGTGACCCTGACCTCTGGTAGACCAGGGATGTCACATGACCTTGACCTCTGGTAGACCAAGGCTGTCACGTGTGACCCTGATCTCTGGTAGACCATGGTTGTCACATGACTTTGACCTCTGGTAGACCAGGGCTGTAACGTGTGACCCTGACCTCTGGAAGACTAGGGTTGTCACATGACCTTGACCTCTGGTAGACCAGGGCTGTCACATGACCCTTGCCTCTGACAGACCAGGGTTGTCATGTGTGACCCTGACTTCTGACAGACCAGGGTTGTCATGTGTGACCCTGACCTCTGACAGACCAGGGTTATCATGTGTGACCCTGACCTCTGACAAACCAGGGTTGTCATGTGTGACCCTGACCTCTGACAGACCAGGATTGTCATGTGTGACCCTGACCTCTGACAGACCAGGACTGTCATGTGTGACCCTGACCTCTGACAGACCAGGGTTGTCATGTGTGATCCTGACCTCTGACAGACCAGGACTGTCATGTGTGACCCTGACCTCTGACAGACCAGGGTTGTCATGTGTGACCTTCATATTTCTAACAAAATTGAGATAACTGACCAAGAGGTGTTGCTAACGACCACACACCACACACACACACACACACACACACACACACACACATCCACACACACACACATACACACACACACACATACACACACACACATACACACACACACACACACACACATACACACACAACCCACACACACACACAACACACATACACACACACACACAAACACAACACCACACACACACATAACACCACACACACACACACACACATCCACACACACACACATACACACACACATACACACACACACACACACACACACACACATACTCACACACACAACCCACACACACACAAACACAACACCACACACACACATAACACCACCACACACACACACAAACTTCATAATTATCAATGCCTATTACTTTAAAAACATTAAATAAAAATAAAAACTACAAAGTAATAAAACTGTCAAAAGAATGACTTAAGAATAATGATGACATTCTTAGCACATTTGAAAATAAGAACAATAATAAAAAAGTGAAAGAATCTGTAATGAAATAAACACGAAGAGAAACAAAGAAAAGAACTAAAAATTAAAAAAAAGTCCTTTCTAAAGTCAAAGTTAAGGCATCATTATTATTATTATTATTATTATTATTATTATTATTATTATTATTATTATAAGTATGGATTGTATTTTGTCCCACACAAACATTTTGAGTGATGTAGTGGAGGCAGGATCCATACATAGCTTTAAGAAGAGATACGATAAAGATGATGGAGCAGGGAGAGAGTGGACCTAGTAGCGACCAGCGAAGAGACGGGGTCAGGAGCTGTGAATCGACCCCTGTAACCACAAATATGTGAGTACAAATAGGTGAGTGCAGTGGGTCAGTAGAATGGAAGAAAAGAAGTTGTGAGGAAGAAGGTAGGTGCGAGGGCTGATAAAAAGTGTTAGAGGAGAGTGCAAGTGGCTGAGCAGTGCCAGCTTGTGCAACTCTCATCCCCAGCAACAACACCTCAGAGCTGCTGCAACTATAGTGCTGTCACTGACACCAATGGACTCCCAGGAGGTCAACGCGTCATGGCTTAGGAAAAAACAAGGTCTGATACCTGGAAACTAAAACAATCTCAAGCGAAAATACCTGGAAAAAAGTCTTATGACGATATAATTTCTTCGAGAAGTGCAAACAACGGAGGACAAAGTGCAACCAATTGAGGACAAAGAGTGTAAACAACGGAGGACAAAGTGCAAACAATTGAGGACAAAGAGTGTAAACAACGGAGGACAAAGTGCAAACAATTGAGGACAAAGAGTGTAAACAACGGAGGACAAAGTGCAAACAATTGAGGACAAAGAGTGTAAACAACGGAGGACAAAGTGTAAACACATGAAGACAAAGTGTAAACAATGGAGGACAAAGTGTAAACAATGGAGGACAAAGTGTAAACAATGGAGGACAAAGTGCAATGTGTGGGGGAAAACAATAGTGACTGGAGAACACAATTTATCACAGGAGACACTTGTGCAACATTTGTCCATCTTTAATCTGAAGAATAAAGGTTATTAATGAGGCTATTAATAGGGTAATTACTGTTATTAATGAGGTTATTACTGGGTTATTAACGAGGTAATTAGTGTGGCTATTAATGAGGTTATTACTGGGTTATTAATGAGGTTATTACCGGGATATTAACGAAGTTATTAATGGGGTGGTAATGAGGTTATTACTGAGTTATTAATGTTATTACTGTGGTTATTAATGAGTTTATTACTGGGTTATTAATGAGGTTATTACTGGGTTACTAATGAGATCATGACTGGGTTATTAATGAGGTTAATACTAGGTTAATTAAATTACTGGGTTATTAATGAGGTTATTAATGTGATTAATGACTTAATTATTGTGGTTATTAATGAGGTTATTAATGACTTAAATACTGTGGTTATTAATGAGGTTATTACTGGGTTATTGAGGTTATTACTGGGTTATTGAGGTTATTACTGTGATTATTAATGACTTATGTGGTTATTAATGATGATATTAATGTGGTTATTACTAGGTTACTAATGGGGTTATTACTGGGTTATTAATAATGTTATCACAGGGTTGGTAATGAGGTTATTACTATTGAGGTTATTACTGGGTTATTAATGAGTTTATTACTGGGTTATTAATGAGCTTATTACTGGGTTATTAATGAGTTTATTACTGGGTTATTAATGAGGTTATTAACGGGTTAATAATTAATCAGGTTATTAACGGGTTATTAATGAGATTACTGGGTTATTAATGAGCTTATTACTGGATTATTAATGAGGTTATTACTGGGTTATTGAGATTACTGCATTATTAATGAGGTTATTACTGGGTTATTAATGAGGTTATTACTAGGTTATTAATGATGTTATTACTGGGTTATTAATGAGGTTATTACTGGAATATTGAGATTTCTTGGTTATTAATGCGGCTATTACTGGGTTATTATTGAGGTTATTACCGGGTTAATAATTAATCAGGTTATTAACGGGTTATTAATGAGATTACTGGGTTATTAATAGCTTATTACTGGATTATTAATGAGCTTATTACTGGATTATTAATGAGGTTATTACTGGGTTATTGAGATTACTGCATTATTAATGAGGTTATTACTAGGTTATTAATGATGTTATTACTGTGTTATTAATGAGGCTATTACTGGGTTATTAATGAGGTTATTACTGGAATATTGAGATTACTTGGTTATTAATAAGATTATTACTAGATTATTAATGTTATTGTTTTGTTATTAATGAAGTTATTACCGTTTTTACTTAAATAAAGAATAAACAAACCCAAATGTTGCCCAAGTGTCTCATTATAAACTTATCGGTGTTGTAAACCAATTATTGAAAAGAAACTTAAGATTCCTAGAGAGGCATCATGCACTAAGTTGCAGGTGTTGCCACACTGACTGGAAATCAAAACAGAGTGGTTCGTCTTCTAGGTTAAAGAAACACATCAGCCTCTTTGTTAAAGATCTTACAGCAAGATCAGTCCAGCTGTTGTCTTACTGATTGTAGGATTAGTCCAGCTGCTGCAAGACCACGATGCTGTCAGTCTGCAAGACCACGATGCTGTCAGTCTGCAAGACCACGATGCTGTCAGTCTGTAAGACCACGATGCTGTCAGTCTGCAACACCACGATGTTGTCAGCGTACAAGACCATGATGTTGCAAGTGTACAAGACCAAGATGCTGTCAGCGTAAAGATCTTACAGCAAGATCGTCAGCTGTTGTCTTACTGATCTGCAGGTTAGTCCAGCTGTGCAAGACCACGATGCTGTCAGTCTGCAAGACCACGATGCTGTCAGTCTGCAAGACCACGATGCTGTCAGTCTGTAAGACCACGATGCTGTCAGTCTGCAACACCACGATGTTGTCAGCGTACAAGACCATGATGTTGCAAGTGTACAAGACCAAGATGCTGTCAGCGTACAAGACCACGATGCTGTCAGTCTGCAAGACCACGATGCTGTCAGTCTGCAAGACCACGATGCTGTCAGTCTGTAAGACCACGATGCTGTCAGTCTGCAACACCACGATGCTGTCAGTCGTAAGACCACGATGCTGTCAGTCTGCAACACCACGATGCTGTCAGCGTACAAGACCATGATGTTGCAAGTGTACAAGACCAAGATGCTGTCAGCGTACAAGACCACGATGCTGTCAGGGTACAAGACCACGATGCTGTCAGGGTACAAGACCACGATGCTGTCAGCGTACAAGACCACGATGCTGTCAGCGTACAAGACCACGATGCTGTCAGCGTACAAGACCACGATGCTGTCAGGGTACAAGACCCCGATGCTGTCAGCGTACAAGACCACGATGCTGTCAGCGTACAAGACCACGATGCTGTCAGCGTACAAGACCACGATGCTGTCAGCGTACAAGACCACGATGCTGTCAGGGTACAAGACCACGATGCTGTCAGAGTACAAGACCACGATGCTGTCAGGGTACAAGACCACGATGCTGTCAGGGTACAAGACCACGATGCTGTCAGGGTACAAGACCACGACGCTGTCAGCGTACAACATCCACAGAACAACAATATCTAAACTAAGAAAATCTAGCAAAAAAAGCCATTGTAAGAAAGAGAAATGGCTGGAAGATCCTTTAAACAGGATTAAAGAACTATAAGGCGTTCAAACCTTTGAATTTATAGCTGCAAAGGAATTTGAAGCTGAAAGACTCCCAGGTGTAAGAGTCTGCTGGCAATGTAAGACTCACAGGTGTAAGAGTCTGCTGGCAATGTAAGACTCACAGGTGTAAGAGTCTGCTGGCAATGTAAGACTCACAGGTGTAAGAGTCTGCTGGCAATGTAAGACTCACAGGTGTAAGAGTCTGCTGGCAATGTAAGACTCACATGTGTAAGAGTCTGCTGGCAATGTAAGACTCACAGGTGTAAGAGTCTGCTGGCAATGTAAGACTCACAGGTGTAAGAGTCTGCTGGCAATGTAAGACTCACAGGTGTAAGAGTCTTCTGGCGATGTAAGACTCACAGGTGTAAGAGTCTGCTGGCAATGTAAGACTCACAGGTGTAAGAGTCTGCTGGTAATGTAAGACTCACAGGTGTAATAGTCTGCTGGCAATAGAAGATTTGCAGGTGTAAGAGTCTGCTGGCAATAGAAGACTCACAGGTGTAAGAGTCTGCTGGCAATAGAAGACTCGCAGGTGTAAGAGTCTGCTGGCAATAGAAGACTCGCAGGTGTAAGAGTTGCTGGTAATATAAGACTTGCAGGTGTAAGAGTCTGCTGGCAATAGAAGATTTGCAGGTGTAAGAGTCTGCTGGCAATAGAAGACTCACAGGTGTAAGAGTCTGCTAGCAATAGAAGACTCGCAGGTGTAAGAGTCTGCTGGCAATAGAAGACTCGCAGGTGTAAGAGTCTGCAGGCAATATAAGACTTGCAGGTGTAAGAGTCTGCAGGCAATATAAGACTTGCAGGTGTAAGAGTCTACTGGCAATAGAAGACTCGCAGGTGTAAGAGTCTGCTGGCAATAGAAGACTTGCAGGTGTAAGAGTCTGCTGGCAATAGAAGACTCGCAGGTGTAAGAGTTGCTGGTAATATAAGACTTGCAGGTGTAAGAGTCTGCTGGCAATAGAAGATTTGCAGGTGTAAGAGTCTGCTGGCAATAGAAGACTCACAGGTGTAAGAGTCTGCTGGCAATAGAAGACTCGCAGGTGTAAGAGTCTGCTGGCAATAGAAGACTCGCAGGTGTAAGAGTCTGCTGGCAATAGAAGACTCGCAGGTGTAAGAGTCTGCTGGCAATAGAAGACTCGCAGGTGTAAGAGTCTGCTGGCAATAGAAGACTCGCAGGTGTAAGAGTCTGCTGGCAATAGAAGACTCGCAGGTGTAAGAGTCTGCTGGCAATGGAGAGAAGGCTCGTGTCTGGAGAACATTTATGTCTGGATAAGATTATTGGATACTGCCTCCAGGTGTCTTATTCTTGTAAAAAAACTTTATAGCACCACCACCACCACCACCATCAGTACTACCCACCACCACCACCATCAGTACTACCCACCACCACCACCATCATTACTACCCACCACCACCACCATCAGTACTACCCACCACCACCACCACCACCATCAGTACTACCCACCACCACCACCACCACCATCAGTACTACCCACCACCACCACCATCAGTACTACCCACCACCACCACCATCAGTACTACCCACCACCACCACCATCAGTACTACCCACCACCACCACCATCAGTACTACCCACCACCACCACCATCAGTACTACCACCACCACCACATCAGTACTACCCACCACCACCACCATCAGTCTACCCACCACCACCACCATCAGTACTACCCACCACCACCACCATCAGTACTACCCACCACCACCACCACCACCACCATCAGTACTACCCACCACCACCACAATCAGTACTACCCACCACCACCACCACCATCAGTACTACCCAACCACCACAATCAGTACTACCCACCACCACCACCATCAGTACTACCCACCACCACCACCATCAGTACTACCCACCACCACCATCAGTACTACCACCACCACCACCACCACCATCAGTACTACCCACCACCACCACAATCAGTACTACCCACCACCACCATCAGTACTACCCACCACCACCACCATCAGTACTACCCACCACCACCACAATCAGTACTACCCACCACCACCACCATCAGTACTACCCACCACCACCACAATCAGTACTACCCACCACCACCATCAGTACTACCCACCACCACCACCACCACCACCATCAGTACTACCCACCACCACCACAATCAGTACTACCCACCACCACCATCAGTACTACCCACCACCACCACCACCACCACCACAATCAGTACTACCCACCACCACCATCAGTACTACCCACCACCACCATCAGTACTACCCACCACCACCACAATCAGTACTACCCACCACCACCACCATCAGTACTACCCACCACCACCATCAGTACTACCCACCACCACCACAATCAGTACTACCCACCACCACCACAATCAGTACTACCCACCACCACTACCACTACCAGCAGCATCAGTACTACCACCAGCACTAACACCAGAACCAGCACCAGCAGTATGACCAGCACCACCACCCCCACCAGTACTACGAAAACTAGCACCACCATCACCAGCACTAACAAACCACCAGTAACACTACCAGCAATACCACCAGCACTAACAAACTAGCACCACCACCAGCAACACTACCACCATTACCACCAAACATCACTCTTAAATACTCACTGCCACCAGAGATGTTACACTTGCAGGTCAGTTTTCTGCACAATAAGAAAATCAAAAGAAAAACATACAATTAATGTAGAGAAGTGTAGGAAGGAAGAGCAGTGTCTGCAGGCAGCAGCAGCAGCAGCAGTGGTCTCAGACATCAGTGTGTGTTACACTCACTCTTATTACTCTTATATTGACACACAACAATTATTGTGATAAATCACAACAATAATTACATTCACTTTACTAATGAATTATAATTTTATAGATATAATAAAATATTAGTTTTACTGAAGTTAAGAATGAGTGAATTTTAAACTCAAATTATTATTATTATAATTTTCTTATTATTATTATTACATTCGTGGAGAGCACTAAACCCGTAGCCTACGCCTAGAGGAATGGGATGCATCCAGGTTCGATCCAAGGGAAGCACAAGGCTAATTTCTTAGATCAAAATCCCCTCAGCATGATGCAGGAACCTGCCTCGAGGGGTCCCACTAATTCTGATATTCCACCCACCTGAGATCCACACCAGGAAGATGTTACTGAGCACAACACCACTGTGCAGGACCACTGAGGCAGGAACACCACTGTGCAGGACCACTGAGGCAGGAACACCACTGTACAGGACCACTGAGGCAGGAACACCACTGTACAGGACCACTGAGGCAGGAACACACGGCAGGACCAACTGACAGAAGCAACCATGTCCAGGACACTACAGAACACCACTGTGAGGACCACTGAGGAGGACCACCATGTAGGCCAGGCAGGAACCACCATTGTGCAAGGGGCCACCTGAGGACAGGGAACACCATGTGGGGAGGACCACCTGAGGCAGGAACACCACTGTACAGGACCACTGAAGGCCCGGAACAAAAACCACTGAAGGACATGAGAACAGGAACAACTTACAGGAACTGAGGCAGGAACACCTGTCAGGACCACTGAGGCGAACACCACTGTACAGGACCACTGAAACAGGAACACCTTAAACAGGACCACTACCCAGAACACACACTTTCCAGGACCACTGAGGCAAGAACACCACTGTACAGGACCACTGAGGCAAGCACACCACCGTAACAACGGACCACTAGCAACACCATGTAACCACAGGCAGAACCACCACTGTAACCAAGCAGGCACCACTGTACAGGACCATGAAAGCAGGAACACCACTGTACCAGACCACGAGGCACGAACACCACGTACAGGACCACTAGCAGGAACACCACTGACCCGGACCACTACAAACAACCACCGTATAAACCATAGGCAGGCACCACTGTTAGGACCATGACAAGAGCACCACCACTGTACAGACCACTGAGCAGAACACCACTTACGACCATACAAAAACACCCACTGTACCAGAACAGAGGCACCAACACCACTACCTACAAGGACCACTAGGCAACACCACGCTACAGGGACCAATGGGCAGGAAACCACTGTACCAGAACCACTGGGGCAGGAACACCACTGCAACCACTGACAGGAAAACCATTTTTCGGAACTGAGGCAGGAACACCACTGTAACAGGACCACTGAGGCAGAAAACCCTGTACCCAGGACCACCTGAGCAGAACACCACTGCTACCCAGGAACTAGCAGGAACACCACTTACAACCACTGAGCAAGAGACCGCATCACCAAAAGGCACATCGAGCAATACCAGTCCAGGCATCATGCATACACCATGATGAGAAACGGGGAGTTACCACCATTAGTGCAAGGACCAGCCATTAGTGCAAGTTGACCAGCCATTATAGAAGAGTTGACCAACCTATACCCGGCCATATATACCCTCTCTGTCCAGTATTTTGTAACGGCTTGATAAAGCCTCCTGGAGATCCGAAACTGTACAATAAAAGCACATTAGGACTTTTCCTTTTACAACAGAGTTGGACCGGCCATGAAAGTGAGAGAAGTTACCGCCCAGTAGGAAAGAGTTGACCCACTACTGTAGTAAAAGAGACCAGATAGCCAGTAGGGAGAGACTACCGCCCATGTATGGAAGAGTTGGACCGCCCATGTAGTGGAGAGTTACCGCCATTAAGAGAGTTACCGCCCATTATAGAGAGAGTTACCCCCATTAGTGAGAAGAGACCGCCCATTAGTGAAAAGAACACCAGTCTACCTGCAGCAGTCCCGCCACTATACCTTGCTCCACGGTTTTAACCTCAACATAGCACAGAAAGTTGAACGTAAATTATATGATGATAACAGTATACAACTTGCAGGAAGTGTGAGCAAGACTGACACTTCTGTCCTTCACGACAAACAACAACAGCAGCACTACTACCATAACAAGCAGCACCAGTACTACTACCATAACAAGCAGCACCAGCACTACTACCATAACAAGCAGCACCAGCACTACTACCATAACAAGCAGCACCAGCACTACTACCATAACAAGCAGCACCAGCACTACTACCATAACAAGCAGCACCAGCACTACTACCAGACGCAGAAACACTTCCACCACCAGCACCACTAGAAGCAACACCAGTACCTCCAACATCAGCAGCAGCACTACAAGTGTCATCACAACCACCACCAGCACTACAAGTTTCATCAGAACCTCCATCATCCCTAGCACCAGCATCATCACACCACCATCACTACAAGTTTCATCAGAACCTCCATCATCCCTAGCACCAGCATCATCACACCACCATCACTATAACTACAACCATCAGCTGCTCTAGTACCACCACCATCTCTATAACTACAACCATCAGCTGCTCTAGTACCACCACCATCTCTATAACTACAACCATCAACTGCTCTAGTACCACCACCATCACTATAACTACAACCATCAGCTGCTCTAGTACCACCACTATCACTATAACTACAACCATCAGCTGCTCTAGTACCACCACCATCACTATAACTACAACCATCAGCTGCTCTAGTACCACCACCATCACTATAACTACAACCATCAGCTGTTCTAGTACCACCACCATCACTATAACTACAACCATCAGCTGCTCTAGTACCACCACCATCACTATAACTACAACCATCAGCTGCTCTAGTACCACCACCATCACTATAACATACAACCATCAGCTGTTCTAGTACCACCACCATCACTATAACTACAACCATCAGCTGCTCTAGTACACCACCATCACTATAACTACAACCATCAGCTGCTCTAGTACCACCACCATCACTATACTACAACCATCAGCTGCTCTAGTACCACCACCATCACTATAACTACAACCATCAGCTGCTCTAGTACCACAACCATCACTATAACTACAACCATCAGCTGCTCTAGTACCACCACCATCACTATAACTACAACCATCAGCGCTCTAGTACCACCACCATCACTATAACTACAACCATCAGCTGTTCTAGTACCACCACCATCACTATAACTATAACCATCAGCTGTTCTAGTGCTGGCATCGATTTGATGATCATAGTGGCAGTAGAAAGAGTAAGGAACAGAAGGTCCAGAAACAATAATAATAATAACACCAGCTTACTGGCCTCATTAACAGTGAACAATGGGTAATAAGAGCAGTAACGTCATTATTATGACCAATAAAATTCTTGATAGTATTATTATTATTATTATCATTACCAGCAGCTACAGCTACAGCTGCTGCCACGACTATCACTCCACCTACGTGTAGATCATTCTTCAGTTCTTCACCGCCCTCGGGGCCCAGTTGTAGACCAGACATAGATGATGACTTAATCAATCAGACTGTTGATGCAAGCAGCACGTAGCCCAACATGAGCAGCACAGCTTGTTACCCAGCAGCTTGCTACGGCAGCTATAAGATCAGTAATAATACTGAGAACACAGTTCTCCTAATACACTACAAACAGGAACAGCAACACTGACATCACCAGTAGCAGCAACACTGACACCAGCAGCAGCAACAGCAACAATGATACCACCAACAGGAACATCAACACTGACACCAACAACAGGAAAAGAAACACTGACAACAGCAGCAGGAGCAGAAACAGATACCAGCAGCAGGAGCAGCAACACTGACACCATCAACAGGAGCAACAACACTGACACCAGCAACAGGAACAGCAACAATGACACCAGCAACAGGAGCAGTAACACTGACACCAGCAGCAGGAGCAGTAACACTGACACCAGCAGCAGGAGCAACAACACTGACACCAGCAACTGGAACCGTAACACTGACACCAGCAACAGGAACAACAACACTGTCACCAGAAGCAGAAGCAACAACACTGACACCAGCAACAGGAACAGGAACAGCAACACTGACACCAGCAGCAAGAGCAACAACACTGACACCAGCAGCAGGAGCAGTAACACTGACACCAGCAACAGGAGCAGTAACAATGACACCAGCAACAGGAGTAACAACACTGACACCAGCAGCAGGAGCAACAACACTGACACCAGCAACAGGAGCAACAACACTGACACGAGAAGCAGGAACAGTAACACTGACACCAACAGCATGAAGAACACTGACACCAGCAGCAGGAGCAGTAACACTGACACCAGTAGCAGGAGCAATAACACTGACACGAGAAGCAGGAGCAGTAACACTGACACCAGCAGCATGAACAACACTGACACCAGCAGCAGGAGCAGTAACACTGACACCAGCAGCATGAGCAACAACACTGACACCAGCAGCATGAGCAACAACACTGACACCAGCAGCAGGAGCAGTAACACTGACACCAGCAGCCGGAGCAACAACACTGACACCAGCAGCAGGAGCAGTAACACTGAAACCAGCAGCAGGAGCAGCAACACTGACACCAGCAGCAGGAGCAACAACACTGACACCAGCAGCAGGAGCAACAACACTGACACCAGCAGCAGGAGCAGCAACACTGACACCAGCAGCAGGTACAGTAACACTGACACCAGCAGCAGGAGCAACAACACTGACACCAGCAGCAGGAGCAGCAACACTGACACCAGCAGCAGGTACAGTAACACTGACACCAGGAGCAGGAGCAACAACAGATGACCAGCAGAAGGAGCAACAAGAAACATCGTCAGGAGCAGCAACACTGACACCAGTAGCAGTAGTGACAGTAGCAGTAGTGACAGTAACAACAGCAATAGTAGTGAGCAGTAGGGCAGGTGAGAGCAGCAGTAGGGCAGGTGAGGCAGTGAGCAGAGGAGTGAGGCAGTAGGCGGTGAGAGCAGCAGTAGGGCAGGTGAGAGCAGCAGTAGGGCAGGTGAGAGCAGCAGTAGGGCAGGTGAGAGCAGCAGTAGGGCAGGTGAGGAGCAGCAGTAGGGCAGGTGAGGAGGCAGCAGTAGGGCAGGTGAGAGCAGCAGTAGGGCAGGTGAGGCACAGTAGGGCAGGTGAGCAGCAGAGGGCAGGTGAGAGCAGCAGTAGGGCAGGTGAGAGCAGCAGTAGGGCAGGTGAGAGCAGCAGTAGGGCAGGTGAGAGCAGCAGTAGGGCAGGTGAGAGCAGCAGTAGGGCAGGTGAGAGCAGCAGTAGGGCAGGTGAGAGCAGCAGTAGGGCAGGTGAGAGCAGCAGTAGGGCAGGTGAGAAGCAGAGGGCAGGTGAGACAGCAGTAGGGCAGGTGAGAGCAGCAGTAGGGCAGGTGAGAGCAGCAGTAGGACAGGTGAGAGCAGCAGTAGGACAGGTGAGAGCAGCAGTAGGACAGGTGAGAGCAGCAGTAGGGCAGGTGAGAACAGCAGTAGGACAGGTGAGACAGCAGTAGGACAGGTGAGAGCAGCAGTAGGACAGGTGAGAGCAGCAGTAGGACAGGTGAGAGCAGCAGTAGGACAGGTGAGAGCAGCAGTAGGGCAGGTGAGAGCAGCAGTAGGGCAGGTGAGAGCAGTAGGGCAGGTTAGAGCAGCAGTAGGGCAGGTGAGAGCAGTAGGGCAGGTGAGAGCAACAGTAGGACAGGTGAGAGCAGCAGTAGGGCAGATGAGAGCAGCAGTAGGGCAGGTGAGAGCAGCAGTAGGGCAGGTGAGAGCAGCAGTAGGGCAGATGAGAGCAGCAAGGCAGGATGTAGACTGTTTGGATGAAGAGTCTTATGGACACATGAAAGACCAAACACACACATGTGACTTGAATAATTTATCCAAGTGACGAAGACAGTGGTGGAGGCAGAGGCTGTAGAGATGGAAACAGAGGCTGTTGAGATGGAGCAAGGCTTAGAGATGAGCAGAGGCTGTAGAGATGGAAACAGAGGCTTAGAGATGGAGCAGAAGCTGTAGAGATGGAGGCAAGGCTGTAGAGATGAAACAGAGCGTTGAGAGGCAGAGCGTAGAGATGGAGGCAGAGGCTGTAGAGATGGAAACAGAGGCTGTAGAGATGGAGGCAGAGGCTGTAGAGATGGAAACAGAGGCTGTTGAGATGGAGGCAGAAGCTGTAGAGATGGAGGCAGAGGCTGTAGAGATGGAAACAGAGGCTGTAGAGATGGAGGCAGAGGCTGTAGAGATGGAGGCAGAGGCTGTAGAGATGGAGAGAGGCTGTAGAGATGGAGGCAGAGGCTGTATAGATGGAGGTACAGGATGTAGAGATAAGTATAGGCTGTAAGGAGGCAGAGACTGTATAAATGGAGGTAGAGGCTAGAGATTGAGGCAGAGACTGCAGAGATGGAAGTAAAGGATGTAGAGATGGAGGCAGAGGCTGTAGAAATGGAGGCAGAGATGAAGTACAGTGATGAAAGTAGAAGCTGTAGAGGAAGTATAGCGATGGAGGGGAAAGGTTGTAGAGAGATGGAAGCAAAGAGGATGTACAGTGATGAAGGCAGAGCCTGTAGAAAGGGAGGGAGAGCTTGTAGAGAGATGGAAGCAAAGAGGAGTGCAGAGAGATGGAGGGAGAGAGGAAACACACAGGCAAGCAAATCTTAATATTTACAGAGCACTTGGAGCAGTAGATAATTCAGTGCTTATCAGTACAGGTTTACACAGGCAAGAGTGTGCCTAACACATTGACAAGTGGGTGTACGCAGGAGAATCCACCTTCCAGACGACAGTATGGTGCCTTCACCTGGCTAAGGTATCGGGTCAACACATTCACAAGCAATAACGCCCAGAATACAAACTAATGAGCTGATAAGCAAAAATAATCCTAAATTTCAAAGGCGTGAACCGGTAAAGCAAGTGGAAGGCCCTGTCACACTTAAAATATGCACTTAAAAGCTGCACCGAGGAGCAGGATCACCCACAAGCAGATACCTGGTGTGAGGTAAGCAATGTGCGCCCTATTCTCAATTTCCACACAATCGCCCCTAAGTGACTATTCTTACGAAATAAGGAGGGCGAAACGCCGGGCCTCGCTGAGCCCACGACTTCTCAAAGACAAACGAATATAATGTAACCCAAGAGGCTTTATTGGTAGGAGAGGTGTCTGATATCACGACGCCCAGCCTGGTGTGACGACTTGTTGAAACTGCATGACACTGATATACGACCCCCGTCCCCCTCATCTCGAGCGCTGTGGGAAAGAGAGGGGAGATCTTGACCCCCTTGCACCCCACTGTTGGAGGTAATTTCTCCACACAGGCCGTGTCCCTCTTTACCATCAAACAAGCTTTTCCCTGATACAACGTGCGTTTTCTTCTCAATATTGCTGGCAGTGCGCCAGACTGATCGAGTTGGCCACAACACGAGTCCTTTACTGATGATTCCCACGAGGATCTTCCCATTCATTCTCTCAGGCACCAGTAAATATCTTGTCCCTCCAGGCACGAAAAGAATGATGCTGAGGAAGGTGGCAAAGATCATTACCGCAGGTCGGCATGTTAAGGGTTACCAGACACAGGGAGAAAGGGAGACAGAGAAGCACACGCACATTCACTTACTACTCCACACTTTCTACACCCTACAACCAACTCTTCAAACAGCCTCGACATAGTGAAGCAGCAGCAGCAGCCACACAAGCAGGAACAGCAGCAACAACAACCACGGAAGCAGCAGCAGCCACGCAAGCAGGAACAGCAGCAGCAGGCTTCCCCACACAGGAGGGAGGGGGTAAAGGAGCAACGAGTCACAATGCAATGCTCTCAGCGTATCCACACATGAATGTAACGAAGGAACGTCAGCCAGCAGCACGATGAAGACAGAGAACCCCAGTTAACGCTACCAGGAGCAAAGTGAGCGTCAGCCAGCACCACAAGACAGGAAGCGTCAGCCAACACCAGAAGGAAGACAGGGAGCGTCAGCCAGCATCACCAAGAAGAGAGGGAACATCAGCCAGCACCAGAAGGGAGCAGGGTGGAAGGTAGGGGATCAGACAGAGGAGGATGTCTTGCTATAACGAAAACGAGACATTATGTAAGACCCGTGTATTTTAACACTGAGACGACCCGTGTATTTTAACACTGAGACGACCCGAGGAGACCCGTGTAGATAACATGCTCACTAATTTGTTGTGCCGGAGAAAGTGGCAGCTGGACCACACTAGACAAGCTACAGTATCTCACTGACACACCAAGACAACACAGGGAAACAATCACACCATAAATTTACCATGGAAGGGTAAGAAGTGAAACAAAAGACGTTTCGGTTCGTCCTGGACCTTTATCATGTCGCGGGTGAGAAAGGAGAGAGGAAAACCAGAGTCATTGTCATGTTCTGAAGATCAGAACATGACAATGACTGTGAAGGCTAGGATGGGATCATTATTTTTTTTTAATAGGACCATCTTTTGGTATAGGCAGATCCTCTAACATGAGAGGAAAGAGCGAAGTTACGAACACTTCTTTAGTGCTTGTTGGAAAGGAAGCAGCCACTTTTATAAAATGTGTTACCTTAACGAAATGCAAGATTCTGTAAATAAGAAATATGAGAAATGCAAAGCACAGGTGTACTTCCCGGAGAAGTGTGTTTAGGAGAGAGGAACCTTCAGTATGGAAGCTGCAAGAGTTCATGACATTACAAGGAAAACCAAGAAGAGAGAATTAGCTGTGAAGAGTTGAAATTTAGTGACGAACTAAAGATCACTAATTTATATCAAGTAAACAGAAACGACAACTGTCGGATGGCTAGAAAACTGCAAATGGAACCCCAATATACAAAAAGCCAAGCAGACAGGAAACAATGAGCAATAGACCAGTTTTGGTGCTTAGTATACTAAGGTACTAGAAAAAATAAATAACGGAGCATATAAAAATATAAATACATACGAGACAGTCAACTACTACAGTACAGAGATGGTAAATCCTAACTTACACATCTCCAAGAAGTCCATGACAGTAAAAGCAGGAGATGAAGAATGGTTGGACTGCACTTTCACTGGCAGCAATGATATCGAGTGTGATAAGCAGACTCCCAAAAGGATCAGTGTTTGGACTCCTGCTGTTTCTGATATACTGTATATACGTATATTGACCGGCCGGCGGAAACTGAATTACGTATATGTATCACATTTTTTTGTGGATGACGATCAACTGATTTGTAAGATAACTGGAGAAGACATGGACAGGCTTCACGCTAACTTGAGTAAGATACAAACGATGTCAATATAGTGTTCATTAGAATGTAATCCTAATAGCGAAAAATAATAAAAATGTTAGGATGAGGGAGAAGACTGGACACGGATTACAACCCGGAAGGAGAGACGCTGCAAGAAACATAAAAGGTCTGGGAATAAGTATTGTACTAAATATATCACGATTATAACCTGTATATAACTTCAGCAAAATTAGCTTACTACTTTCAGGAACAGTAATAAGAATTTAGGACATTATACACAACATACATTAGGCCAATCTTCGAGTATGAAGAGCCAGCATGGAACCCACACTTCATCAAGCATATTTAAAAACTGTAAAAGATTCAAAGAATCGCGCCAAAAGTTGATTCAGAGCTGAGGGTGATGAACTTTATAAAAAAACTTGAAATATTCAACCTAACAACGCTGTATAAAAGAGAGGACCATAGATGACATGATTACGACACACAAAACTAAGAGGATTACATAGAATGGATAGGTATTATGCAGGATACTACATTGTTTTAATAAATTTGTAATGTGGAGTGTTAGTAGCGTAGTGAAGGTCCATAAAAATAGTGTCAATGCGAATTGAACGACAGGTGGACAGTCACTGGGTCAAGTATTAGACGTGAACACTGTGTGAGCTGTGTAGCGACACTAGTCTGCCAGAGTGACCAGTGGGCAGTTGCTGAAGGAGGTGCTATGGAAGGAGGTGCTATGGAAGGAGGTGCTATGAAGGAGGTGCTATGGAAGGAGGTGCTATGGAAGGAGGTGCTATGGAAGGAGGTGCTATGGAAAGAGGTGCTATGGAAGAGGTGCTATGGAAGGAGGTGCTATGGAAGGAGGTGCTATGGAAGGAGGTGCTATGGAAGGAGGTGCTATGGAAGGAGGTGCTATGGAAGGAGGTGCTATGGAAAGAGGTGCTATGGAAGGAGGTGCTATGGAAGGAGGTGCTATGGAAGGAGGTGCTATGGAAGGAGGTGCTATGGAAGGAGGTGCTATGGAAGGAGGTGCTATGGAAGGAGGTGCTATGGAAAGAGGTGCTATGGAAGGAGGTGCTATGGAGTTAAGCTGAGTTAAGTTGTGGTGTTTTAGTGTTGTTTAGGCCATATATGATTTTGGTGATTTTATTAGTATTCTTGTGGTACTGGTATGGACCTGGTATTTATGTAGGGTGTTTAAGATTTTATTAGTATTCTTGTACTGGTATGGACCTGGTATTTATGTGAGACCTGTTTAAGATTTGGAGAATATAGAAATAATTTTAGCTTGCAGGCTAAAGGTCGGAAGAAGGTTGGGGTCATGGAGACCAACTGTTTTCATATGACCTACCTTTAAATAACTAGTAGCAGTGTACTAGTGAGTTTTGGTAATATTGGTAATAATAATGTGACTTACCTTTAAGTACCTGGTAAAGGTATATTGTTGTATGTTTTTTTTCTGTAATGGTATTGTGTGTTTTATAAAGCCTAACTTATATAGTATTATATTCTTGTATATATTAGTTTATTTGTCCTTCCTGAAAAGTATTTTCTTGATTGTACCTTTCTGATCCCAGGGTGGTGTGTTTTGTTTAATATTTTATATATGCCCCTAGAGAAGACTTTACACTCCTAGGCGCCAGTTTATTTGCATAACACTAGGGCTATGATTAGTGTTTAAGATGTTAGGAGAGGAACATAGGGGAACACACACATGCCACTTAAAACACAGCTGCATCACAGGGATGTTACTCATCCTCTCACTCTCTGCTTGATGAGCACATGGAACTAAGAGATGGTAGAGGTGAGCACCATACACCTACACAGTTTCAAGAGTATGTATGACTAAGCCCAGTACCTGTAAGTACGTACGAACACGAGAACATACACGTAATAACGCGCGCATAAACATACACACAAACGCATATATACATATCCATACTCGTAACACACACACACACATGAGAGGGAAGCCACAAAAGCAGTGATTGTGACACGTGAGCAGTGTTGGACACCATGACAGGTGAGGTGTCAGGAGGCTACCTGCACTAAACTACCAGGTAGCGGCTACCACTAGTGTGTGTTCTCACTTTTACTCTACCACTTAGTGTGTGTTCTCACTTTATACTCTACCACTTAGTGTGTGTTCTCACTTTTACTCTACCACTTAGTGTGTGTTCTCACTTTTACTCTACCACTTAGTGTGTGTTCTCACTTATACTCTACCATATGTGTGTTTCACTTCTACTTACCACTTAGTGTGTTTAACTCACTCTACACCTTGTGTGTGTCTTCACTTATACTCTCAACACTACTTTACCACTCTTGTGTGTGTCTTCACTTATACTCTCAACACTACTTTACCACTTAGTGTGTGTCTTCACTTATACTCTCAACACTACTTTACCACTCTTGTGTGTGTCCTCACTTATACTCTCAACACTACTGTACCACTCCTGTGTGTTCTTCCTTATACTGCTCAAGCACTACTTTACCACTGTGCTGGTCTTCACTATACTCTCACACTACTGTATACCACTCTTGTGTGTGAAATACTTCCTGACATCCTGATGAAAATACTTCCTGAATCATGTCCTGAAAATCTGTCCTGACATCCTGTGCCTGATACTTCCTGACTCCTCGAAGCAATACTTCCTGACATCCTGTGCTATCTCCTCACTTATACTCTGAACCTACTAGTACCACTCCTGGTCTTCACTCTCTCAACACTACTTCTGCACCACGTCCATCTGCCTCGTGTTACTCACTTTTCTCTCGAACAGTCTATCTGTTATCATTCTCTCTCGTTATGTCTTCACTTAGTACTCTCAAACTATGTTCGCACCTGGCAGGACAGTGTTTCCACGTTTCACACGATAATTCCAATGATTCATTCAATTTGTTCCACCTTTTCATGCTTTTTTAAAACGTTACTGACCAAAGTTCTCTTGTGTGTGTGTGTGTGTGTGTGTGTATGCGTGTGTGTGTGTGTGTTTGTGTGTGTGTGTGTGAGAGAGTGTGTGTGTGTGTGTGTGAGAGAGAGTGTGTGTGTGTGTGTGAGAGAGAGTGTGTGTGTGTGTGAGTGTGTGTGTTAGTTACCATTAGTTACCATTTTGTCCTAGGCACATGTCGATTAGACACTAGGCCTGTTGTATGTATGTGTGTGTGTGTGTGTGTGTGTGTGTGTGTGTAACGAAACACTTCGAAATGTTTCGGCCCCGCCGGGAATTGAACCCGGGTCCTCCGTGCGTGAAGCAAGAGCGCTAGCCACCATGCCATCGGGGCGTGTGTGTGTGTGTGTGTGTCCACAAGACCAAGCACCATCGCATGTTTGTCACAGTGTTTATGTGGATCAATAATCTTTCTTAAGCTCAGTAACATAACATGTTCACCTTCCTCCACCCAACATGCTCATGCTGCTCCTCATGTTGCTCATGTTCCTCATGCTGCTCCTCATGTTGCTCATGTTCCTCATGTTGCTCATGTTCCTCATGCTGCTCCTCATGTTGCTCATGTTCCTCATGCTGCTCCTCATGTTGCTCATGTTCCTCATGCTGCTCCTCATGTTGCTCATGTTCCTCATGCTGCTCCTCATGTTGTTCCTCATGTTGCTCATGTTGTTCCTCATGCTGCTCCTCATGTTCCTCATGCTGCTCCTCATGTTCCTCATGCTGCTCCTCATGTTGTTCCTCAAGCTGCTCATGTTGCTCATGCTGCTCCTCATGTTGTTCCTCAGGTTGTTGCTCATGTTGTTCCTCATGCTGCTCCTCATCTTCCTCATGCTGCTCCTCATGTTGTTCCTCATGTTGTTCCTCAAGCTGCTCCTCATGTTGCTCATGATCCTCATGTTGCTCCTCATGTTATTCCTCATGCTGCTCCTCATGTTGTTCCTCATTCTGCTCCTCATGTTGCTCCTCATGTTGCTCCTCAAGCTGCTCCTCATGTTGCTCATGATCCTCATGCTGCTCCTCATGTTGTTCCTCATGTTGTTCCTCAAGCTGCTCCTCATGTTGCTCATGATCCTCATGCTGCTCCTCATGTTGTTCCTCATGCTGCTCCTCATGGTTGTTCCTCATGCTGCTCCTCATGTTGTTCCTCATGCTGCTCCTCATGTTGTTCCTCATGCTGCTCCTCATGTTGCTCATGATCCTCATGCTGCTCCTCATGTTGTTCCTCATGCTGCTCCTCGTGTTGTTCCTCATGCTGCTCCTCATGTTCCTCATGCTGCTCCTCAGGTTGTTCCTCATGTTGTTCCTCATGCTGCTCCTCATGTTGTTCCTCATGCTGCTCCTCATGTTGTTCCTCATTCTGCTCCTCATGTTGTTCCTCATTCTGCTCATGTTCCTCATGCTGCTCCTCATGTTCCTCATGCTGCTCATGTTGTTCCTCATGCTGCTCCTCATGTTGTTCCTCATTCTGCTCCTCATGTTGTTCCTCATGCTGCTCCTCATGTTGTTCCTCATGTTGCTCATGATCCTCATGCTGCTCCTCATGTTGTTCCTCATGCTGCTCCTCAGGTTGTTCCTCATGCTGCTCATGTTCCTCATGCTGCTCTCATGTTGTTCCTCATGCTGCTCCTCATGTTCCTCATGCTGCTCCTCAGGTTCCTCATGCTGCTCCTCATGTTGTTCCTCATGTTGTTCCTCATGCTGCTCCTCAAGTAGTTCCTTCCAAGACTGATACCTTAAAAACCTGATTACTTCACATTACCAAGATGTTGTATGACCCCCCCCCTACCTCTACGGTCAGTCAGTTCCCAAGATCATAATAATAATAATAATAATAATAATAATAATAATAATAATAATAATAATCAAACATACATAATAAATTACCCTATATACATATACATATCCAGAATCAAAACATTCATTGATAAGCAAAAAAAAAAAATCGCTGAAAAGCAACCAATTTTTGCAGGTTGAGAAAGAAATGTTCCCTGAGACATGAACGTTGGTGAAGGTGAGGTGGATGACAATGAACGTTGGTGAAGGTGATGTGGATGACAATGAACGTTGGTGAAGGTGAGGTGGATGACAAACAATGAAGGATGGTGGATGACAAAGAATGGACGTTGGGTGGATGACAAACAATGAAGGATGGTGGATGACAAAGAATGGACGTTGGGTGGATGACAAACAATGAAGGATGGTGGATGACAAAGAATGGACGTTGGGTGGATGACAAACAATGAAGGATGGTGGATGACAAAGAATGGACGTTGGGTGGATGACAAACAATGAAGGATGGATGGATGACAAACAACAAACCTTGTAGACAAACAAGGTCTTCTTGCTCTCGCCCCAAAATCCCTGGCCCACTCCAACATTAATATCCTATATAACTTTCGTAATTACTGGCCAGGAGACGACCCCCACACGCGGCAAAATTGTATATGTGTGTGTACTCACCTAGTTGTGATTGCAGGGGTCGATTCATAGCTCCTGGCCCTGTGTGTGTGTATGTATGGGGGGGGAGAGATTTACCTGTAATTTACCTTTGACTGGTTTCGAGAGTACTACTCTTGCAGCTCAGTTTGCCAAGCTTGTGTATTTAACCAGATTGTTGGTGTTGGCGGCCCGCTGGTCCACACAGCCATCACAACCAGTTAATTCTCTGGTTGTTCACCTTGAATTAACCGAACATTCCCTCACATTGGCTATTCATTCGGCTCTACGTATGGATTTATGCTTCGTTTGTACTTCAATGAGGTTGTAATCGTAGCATATTTTATTTGAGATTGGTGTAGTTCCTGAATGTATGTGAAGATCAGGTCTAGAGTATTTTCATTTCTAGTAGTCTCTGTTACCGGTCACAGACAGGGCCGGGGGGGCGTTGACCCCCGGATCTCTCTCCAAGCATACTCCAGGTATTGGTTTAAAGTATTATTTTCACAGAGCCCCAATAGTTGCCTGGTACGTGCCTGTTAGGCTAAAGTGCTTGCCAGTACTACGTCTGTTACAAAACACTTCTCTATCGTCTTCCATTTAACATTTGGAAGGTTGATATCTTTAAAGAATATAATATTTGGTGTAGGACTTTAAAGGATTTCAAAGGAGCTGTCTAATTCCCTGGTTTATTCCGTAAATTCCTCTGCCCTTCCTCAGAGTGGTTTATGTATTTATTCCCTGGTGTGAGCATGAGAGAGTATCCCCATGTGTGAGCAAGAGAGAGTATTCCCTGGTGTGATCATGAGAGTATCCCCATGTGTGAGCAAGAGAGAGTATTCCCTGGTGTGAGCATGAGAGAATATACCCAGGTGTGAGTATTCACAGAGTACTATATTCTGAGTTACATAATATTCTACATACTTACTATTGAGGTTCGACCTATTGGAATATACAGTCCCCATCTGTCCACCGTTTTCCATATTTTGGTTTTGAACGCAGAATATAATATGCCATCAGCATTTCATTGGCTTTACAAAACTATGTTGTAGTGTTGAACCAGCAGTAAGTGACGCAGGAATGTCCCGCTCTAATACCAGGTTGTCCCGCACTGTGCTGGACCATGGTACTGTAAACCCAGGTTGTCCCGCACTGTGCTGGACCATGGTACTGTAAACCCAAGTTGTCCCGCACTGTGCTGGACCATGGTACTGTAAACCCAAGTTGTCCCGCACTGTGCTGGACCATGGTATTGTAAACCCAGGTTGTCCCGCACTGTGCTGGACCATGGTACTGTAAACCCAGGTTGTCCTGCACTGTGCTGGACCATGGTACTGTAAACCCAGGTTGTCCCGCACTGTGCTGGACCATGGTACTGTAAACCCAAGTTGTCCCGCACTGTGCTGGACCATGGTACTGTAAACCCAAGTTGTCCCGCACTGTGCTGGACCATGGTATTGTAAACCCAGGTTGTCCCGCACTGTGCTGGACCATGGTACTGTAAACCCAGGTTGTCCTGCACTGTGCTGGACCATGGTACTGTAAACCCAGGTTGTCCGCACTGTGCTGGACCATGGTACTGTAAACCCAAGTTGTCCGCACTGTGCTGGACCATGGTACTGTAAACCCAAGTTGTCCGCACTGTGCTGGACCATGGTACTGTAAACCCAGGTTGTCCGCACTGTGCTGGACCATGGTACTGTAAACCCAGGTTGTCCTGCACTGTGCTGGACCATGGTACTGTAAACCCAGTTGTCCGCACTGTGCTGGACCATGGTATTGTAAACCCAGGTTGTCCGCACTGTGCTGGACCATGGTACTGTAAACCCAAGTTGTCCGCACTGTGCTGGACCATGGTATTGTAAACCCAGGTTGTCCGCACTGTGCTGGACCATGGTACTGTAAACCCAGGTTGTCCTGCACTGTGCTGGACCATGGTACTGTAAACCCAGGTTGTCCGCACTGTGCTGGACCATGGTACTGTAAACCCAAGTTGTCCGCACTGTGCTGGACCATGGTACTGTAAACCCAAGTTGTCCCGCACTGTGCTGGACCATGGTATTGTAAACCCAGGTTGTCCCGCACTGTGCTGGACCATGGTACTGTAAACCCAAGTTGTCCCGCACTGTGCTGGACCATGGTACTGTAAACCCAAGTTGTCCGCACTGTGCTGGACCATGGTATTGTAAACCCAGGTTGTCCCGCACTGTGCTGGACCATGGTACTGTAAACCCAAGTTGTCCCGCACTGTGCTGGACCATGGTATTGTAAACCCAGGTTGTCCCGCACTGTGCTGGACCATGGTACTGTAAACCCAAGTTGTCCCGCACTGTGCTGGACCATGGTACTGTAAACCCAAGTTGTCCCGCACTGTGCTGGACCATGGTATTGTAAACCCAGGTTGTCCTGCACTGTGCTGGACCATGGTACTGTAAACCCAGGTTGTCCTGCACTGTGCTGGACCATGGTACTGTAAACCCAGGTTGTCCTGCACTGTGCTGGACCATGGTATTGTAAACCCAGGTTGTCCTGCACTGTGCTGGACCATGGTATTGTAAACCCAGGTTGTCCTGCACTGTGCTGGACCATGGTATTGTAAACCCAGGTTGTCCCGCACTGTGCTGGACCATGGTACTGTAAACCCAGGTTGTCCTGCACTGTGCTGGACCATGGTACTGTAAACCCAGGTTGTCCCGCACTGTGCTGGACCATGGTATTGTAAATCCAGGTTGTCCTGCACTGTGCTGGACCATGGTATTGTATACCCAGGTTGTCCTGCACTGTGCTGGACCATGGTATTGTAAATCCAGGTTGTCCTGCACTGTGCTGGACCATGGTATTGTATACCCAGGTTGTCCTGCACTGTGCTGGTCCCTGGTATTGTAAACCCAGGTGTAGTTATAAGCTGTGGTGTTTGAGAGTGTATCAGCACACTCTTTTAACGCACTCACTAACAACGTAACAACACACTTAGTAACACTCTCAAGTTAGTGTAATATTTGTGTCAGGATGTAGACGTGTACTGTGTAAGTTTTTAAGGTGCACATGTCCTAATTTATGTGTATATCATTCTTACATTATTTTCCTTGTGTTGTGTTATTGTAATGCAAAGGATTCGCTTTATTTTCCCGTTTTAATTTTGAGAAGACAGTAAAGAAATCATTTACTTGTAATAGATATATGACTTCATAAGTTTATTTATCTTTCATTTTATCGAAAATTTCCTCTCATGTTGCAGCTTCTTGTTGCAACTCAACCAGCCACTGTAAACCATAACAACCACCCCATTCCACTACACCAATCCCCTGAACCACCACCCTCATCTCTTCTACCAACACGTTAACCCAAAATCGGTTGAAACTTATAACTTAAGCATTTAGGGCCGGATACCGATGTATATTTCCTTAAATGTCTCTCAAATAAGAGCCGAGGCAGATCCTGGCAGACATATCTTTTCTGAGGAGCATAAACACTGATATATGCAAGAACAGTGGCGCCGCTACTCCTGTGTCTAGTCCCCTCCACACACACACACACACACACACACACACACACACACACAGCATCATGTTAACCACAAACATTTGAATGTTAGAGTACAAGGAGCCTACAATGCAACGTCAAGGGAGGGATACAACACCGTATGATACAACAATAACACAGACTACCATATTACATGAACACAGGCTAGGATGATACAACATTAACACAGACTAGCATGATACATTAACACAGGCTAGGATGATACATTAATACAGACTAGCATGATAAATAAACACAGGCTAGCATGATGCAACATTAACACAGGCTAGCATGATACATTAACACAGGCTAGGATGATACAACATTAACACAAGCTAGCATGATACGACAAGCGTGCGAAATTATAACATTAAGCTTGTAAAAGGAAGAGGTGAATGTCTCCAAACTAGGTATTACGACTGCTTCTGCACCCATGTTAAACTCACTCACACACTCTCTCTCTCTCTCTCTCTCTCTCTCTCTCTCTCTCTCTCACTCACACACACACACACACACACTCTCTCTCTCTCTCTCTCACTCACACACACACACACACACACACACTCTCTCTCTCTCTCTCTCTCTCCCTCTCTCTCTCTCTCTCTCTCTCTCTCTCTCTCTCCTCTCTCTCTCTCTCTCTCTCTCTCTCTCACACACACACACACACACACACACACAGAGACGGAGGGTCTATTAGCTTGTTTCTGTCACTCGAATAACAGCCGTCGTTTCAAGGCGCTTTATTTAGCTCAGTGACTCGTGTTGTGAAGGAATCAGGGTTTGGGAAAGCAGGAAGGTATCAAGGGAGACGGAAAGCAGGAAGGTATCAGAGGAAAGGGAAAGGAGGAAGGTATTAGTGGAGAGGGAAAGCAGGAAGGTATCAGTGGAGAAGGAAAGCAGGAAGGTATCAGTGGAGAGGGAAAGCAGGAAAGTATCAAGGGAGAAGGAAAGCAGGAAGGTATCAGTGGAGAGGGAAAGCAGGAAAGTATCAAGGGAGAAGGAAAGCAGGAAGGTATCAGTGGAGAGGGAAAGCAGGAAGGTATCAGTGGAGAAGGAAAACAGGAAGGTATCAGTGGAGAGGGAAAGCAGGAAAGTATCAAGGGAGAGGAGACAAATGAAGGTATTAGGAGGGTGGGGAAGAAGGTATCACGAGAGAGAGAGGAAGGAGGTATCAGGAGGGAGTGGAAGAAGGAAGGTATCAGGAGAGAGGGGAAGAAAGTATCAGGAGGGAGGGGAACAAGCAAGGGAGAGGGGTAGAAGCGGAAAGCGTGTCGTAAGAGGCGACTAAAATGCTGACCTAAAAAGGAAAACTTTCGTTTTTCTTTTTAGGTCACCCTGCCTGGGTTGCCTGGGTGGGATACTGGCGGTTGGTTGACAGTAGGTTGGTAGACAGCAACCACCCAGGAAGGTAGTACTGTCCTGCCAAGTGACGGAACCTGTGTTTTACAATAAACACGCTGGATAACAGGTGTAGCCTGCTACTTCTACCTACACTTAGGTCACACTACACAGACATGCACACGCTTATATATACACACACCCATCTGGGGTTTCTTCTATTTTGTTCATAGTTCTTGTTCCTCTTTATTTCCTCCTATCTCCATGGAAAAGTGGAAAAGAATTCTTCCTCCGAAAGCCATGCGTGTCAAGTGGCGACTAAAATGTCGGAAGCAAGTGGCTAGTGGCCTTTTTTCCAGTATAAATTACTAAATTTAAAAAGAAAAACTTTGGTTTTTCTTTTAAATAATATATATATATATATATATATATATATATATATATATATATATATATATATATATATATATATATATATATATATATATATATATATGACACTGAGAAGTGTGAAAGTACTTGAGCTAAAGATTTCCAATCCCCATGGCTTGTCTTGCATATATATATATATATATATATATATATATATATATATATATATATATATATATATAATATATTGGCATTAACATTTAAAATGTTAATGCCAAATGACACCACACTTAAAGGTTCGCCAGGCCCCTGCAGGAACTGTAGCCAAACTTACAGGCTACACAGAGAGGAAGAGGAGCACCTGACAAGAGGCCAAACACTCACGTCCTGCCAAAAATTGTATAATTTGTTCTCAGTCTGCAAGGGCGACCAGGCCCGCCACTTTTCAAGGGCATATCTGTGGCTATGGTCCATGAAATCAACGTAAGGCAAAAGTCTAATGAAGAGAGGGCTTGCTACAATAGATTTTGCCTCGTCATCCGCTCATTTATTTCCCAGGACACCAACATGGTTCGGGTACCAACAGAGCCGCAGCTCTTTATGCCGCAGGTCGAGACTAACACTCCTGGATCTTTTAGACCACAGGGTGCACAAAGACACAGTAGAACAGAGCAGACAGAGCACACTGGGAATCTGAGTACGCAGTGAAACGTCAACCAATTAAGCCAGGTATCGGGGCAAGAGCAGCAAGGATTACATGGAGCTCCACAGTGAATACGGAGGATACAGTGAACACAACACGAGCTCTCATCAACAAAGCCAACGCCACCCTCTCTCTCAGACCCGTTAGTCAAGACCTGTATTCTTTAAGTATAAACCGAATCCTGCTCACAGAAATTAGCCAAGGTAATCACCAGTGCGTGACACTTAAAGTTCCTCATCCACCAACAAATAAGACTCACGAAATGGAGTTTTATGACTCTGATCGCGGGTTCTATCCCCACCCGTGGTATGGTTTCATCTACGAAGGGTAGGGAGAGAAGCCAACCTCTGACTGCAGACAAATCGATGCCACAATTCACAAGACAGACTAGCATCCAAACGTCAAACGGCACAGGAAGCCTTGCACGACGAGCAAAAGGCTTCTAGCCACCGCATAGACCACAGCAGAAGCAGTGTTGCCAGGAATACGCACACCACGAAATAGGTAGTGGAGGCTCGCTCTTCATGGCGGAGATCCAGGTAAAGCTCACCAGATTCGACAAAGAAGCTTTCAACTGATGAAGTATGGCATACACCTACACAAAGCGGGATCCCTAAGTGATGGAGAGGGTTCAGCAGGAGCAGCAGAGAAGAGCTGGCCGAATAGATCTCTCAGCCAAACTCCAACATGGAACGACACAAATATGAATACAAACAGAATATTTTCCGCTGAATCGTCTGCTTAGCGCCATCAGAGCGTCTTTATATGAGGCCCACGACAGGTGACGATCAAATATCCCTAAAAATGTCACCTGCTGCTGATAGAGAAGAACCACGCCACAGAGTAACACATGTGGAGCAAACTGTTGAACCTGTGACCCAGCAAAATGAACAGCCACTGTCCTTTGAGTAGTAATCCAGTAGCCATCAGAGGCAGTCTACCCTGTAATACTATTCACTGTCCTGAGGTCAGTGACAGACTGCCTCAGGAGCAAATGCTGTGCAGTACATTGGAAGGTTGTACACATACAGGAAGACCTTGACACCAGGGACAACACTGACCACATCCATGGCTACAAGAAAACATGTGTTACTCAAAATACTGCTACTCGTGGGACACCATCTTACGGAAGGAACTCCCACAAGTAACATGAATCAATCCTCACCTTGAACGATGTGTCAGACCTAAACCGTTCAAGAAAACCAGTGTCTCACAAGACTGTGTGCTGCTACACTAGGGATTGTCTCACAAGACTGTGAGTGTTGCTACACCAGGGAGTGTCTCACAAGACTGTGAGTGTTGCTACACCAGGGAGTGTCTCACAAGACTGTGAGTGTTGCTACACCAGGGAGTGTCTCACAAGACTGTGAGTGTTGCTACACCAGGGAGTGTCTCACAAGACTGTGAGTGTTGCTACACCAGGGAGTGTCTCACAAGACTGTGAGTGTTGCTACACCAGGGAGTGTCTCACAAGACTGTGAGTGTTGCTACACCAGGGAGTGTCTCACAAGACTGTGAGTGTTGTTACACCAGGAGTGTCTCACAAGACTGTGAGTGTTGCTACACCAGGAGTGTCTCACAAGACTGTGAGTGTTGCTACACCAGGGAGTGTCTCACAAGACTGTAAGTGTTGCTACACCAGGGAGTGTCTCACAAGACTGTGAGTGTTGCTACACCAGGGAGTGTCTCACAAGACTGTGAGTTCTGCTACACCAGGGAGTGTCTCACAAGATTGTGAGTGTTGCTACACTAGGGAGTGTCTCACAAGACTGTGAGTTTGCTACACCAGGGAGTGTCTCACAAGACTGTGAGTGTTGCTACACTAGGGAGTGTCTCACAAGACTGAGTTCTGCTACACCAGGGAGTGTCTCACAAGACTGTGAGTTCTGCTACACCAGGGAGTGTCTCACAAGTCTGTGAGTGTTGCTACACTAGGGAGTGTCTCACAAGACTGTGAGTTCTGCTACACCAGGGAGTGTCTCACAAGACTGTGAGTGTTGCTACACCAGGGAGTGTCTCACAAGACTGTGAGTTCTGCTACACCAGGGAGTGTCTCACAAGACTGTGAGTTCTGCTACACCAGGGAGTGTCTCACAAGACTGTGAGTGTTGCTACACTAGGGAGTGTCTCACAAAGACTGTGAGTGTCTAGCCTACACCAGGGAGTGTCTCACATGACTGTGAGTGCTACTACACCAGATAGTGTCTGACAAGACTGAGTGTTGCTACACCAGGGAGTGTCTCACAAGACTGTGAGTGTCTCACAAGACTGTGAGTGTTGCTACACCAGGGAGTGTCTCACAAGACTGTGAGTTCTGCTACACCAGGTAGTGTCTCACAAGTCTGTGAGTGTTGCTACACCAGGGAGTGTCTCACAAGACTGTGAGTGTTTCTACACCAGGAAGTGTCTCACAAGACTGTGAGTGTTTCTACACCAGGAAGTGTCTCACAAGACTGTGAGTTCTGCTACACCAGGTAGTGTCTCACAAGACTGTGAGTTCTGCTACACCAGGGAGTGTCTCACAAGACTGTGAGTGTTGCTACACCAGGTAGTGTCTCACAAGACTGTGAGTTCTGCTACACCAGGTAGTGTCTCACAAGACTGTGTGTTGCTACACCAGGGAGTGTCTCACAAGACTGTGAGTGTTGCTACACCAGGGAGTGTCTCACAAGACTGTGAGTGTTGCTACACCAGGGAGTGTCTCACAGACTGAGTGCCACTCAGGAGTGTCTCACAAGACTGAGTGCTAACAGGGAGTGTCTCACAAGACTGTGAGTGTTGCTACACCAGGGAGTGTCTCACAAGACTGTGAGTGCTGCTACACCAGGGAGTGTCTCACAAGACTGTGAGTGCTGCTACACCACGGAGTGTCTCACAAGACTGTGAGTGCTGCTACACCAGGTAGTGTCTCACAAGACTGTGAGTACTGCTACACCAGGTAGTGTCTCACAAGACTGTGAGTACTGCTACACCAGGTAGTGTCTCACAAGACTGTGAGTGCTGCTACACCAGGAGTGTCTCACAAGACTGTGAGTGCTACTAGACCAAGGAGTGTCTCAAGACTGTGAGTGCTACTAGACCAGGGAGTGTCTCAAGACTGTGAGTGCTACTAGACCAAGGAGTGTCTCAAGACTGTAAGATGTTGACTACAGACCAGGGAGTGTCTCACAAGACTGTGAGTGCTACTAGACCAGGGAGTGTCTCACAAGACTGTGAGTGCTACTAGACCAGGGAGTGTCTCAAGACTGTGAGTGCTACTAGACCAGGGAGTGTCTCACAAGACTGTGAGTGCTACTAGACCAGGGAGTGTCTCACAAGACTGTGAGTGCTACTAGACCAGGGAGTGTCTCACAAGACTGTGCTACTAGACCAGGGAGTGTCTCACAAGACTGTGCTACTAGACCAGGGAGTGTCTCACAAGACTGTGCTACTAGACCAGGGAGTGTCTCACAAGACTGTGCTACTAGACCAGGGAGTGTCTCACAAGACTGTGCTACTAGACCAGGAGTGTCTCACAAGACTGTGCTACTAGACCAGGGAGTGTCTCACAAGACTGTGCTACTAGACCAGGGAGTGTCTCACAAGACTGTGCTACTAGACCAGGGAGTGTCTCACAAGACTGTGCTACTAGACCAGGGAGTGTCTCACAAGACTGTGCTACTAGACCAGGGAGTGTCTCACAAGACTGTGCTACTAGACCAGGGAGTGTCTCACAAGACTGTGCTACTAGACCAGGGAGTGTCTCACAAGACTGTGCTACTAGACCAGGGAGTGTCTCACAAGACTGTGCTACTAGACCAGGGAGTGTCTCACAAGACTGTGCTACTAGCCAGGGAGTGTCTCACAAGACTGTGCTACTAGCCAGGGAGTGTCTCACAAGACTGTGCTACTAGCCAGGGAGTGTCTCACAAGACTGTGCTACTAGACCAGGGAGTGTCTCACAAGACTGTGCTACTAGACCAGGGAGGCGCCAACACCGCCAAGCACAGCTCTACTACCAGAAAAATTACAAGAAAATCTCCAGAATTATGGACTAGCATGAAGCAAGGCGCCAGGCCGGTGCCTTCCCTCGCTCCCACCATCAACAGAATACTCCTCTCCCACACCATCAACACAACACTCCTCTCCCACACCATCAACACAACACTCCTCTCCCACACCATCAACACAACACTCCTCTCCCACACCATCAACACAACACTCCTCTCCCACACCATCAACACAACCCCCGTCTCTCCCATCTCCACATAACCCCTTTTCTCCCAGACCAACACAACCTCTTCTCTCCCACACCATCAACACAACACTTCTCGTCTCCCACACCAACCCAACACCCCTTCTCTCCCACACCATCAACATAACATCCCATCTCCCACTAGCCTACAAAACAACACACCTCTCCTTCCTACCCAGCCTACAAAGCAACACACCTCTCCTTCCTACCCAGCCTACAAAGCAACACACCTCTCCTTCCTACCCAGCCTACAAAGCAACACACCTCTCCTTCCTACCCAGCCTACAAAGTAACACAAACTTTCCCTTCCTACACAGCCTACTAAGCAACACACCACTCTTTCATACCCACCCTACAAAACATCTCATTTCCCCTCTCCCTACAGAACGACACCTCTCCTTCCTTAGCCACCCCTTACTTCCCTTTCCCACCTCCTGGGGATAATAAAATCAGTTTAGCGCAGAATACACAAACTTGGCGCAGCAAAATACTGAACTATAAAATTGGTCTATAAACACATTTTACTTAATAATGCGTTGAGTGGATGCTGCCTTAACAACACAAACATAAATTACACTTTCTTTGCCTACACCCACTCTCTCATATATTATTATCATTATACGACAAACACACACACACACTCAAGAGTTTCCAGAAAAATTTGGCAATTTGCTGGTGTCTTTTTTCTGTCTCATAAACACGCTGGATAACAGGTATATCTAGCTACTTCTACTTACACTTTAGGTCACACTACACTGGCATACACATGCATATATACATACACACATCTAGGTTTTCTTCTTTCTAAATAGCTCTTGTTCTTTTATTTTCTCTATTGTCCATGGGGAAGTGGAAAAATCTTTCCTCCGTAAGCCATGCGTGTCGTATGAGGCGACTAAGATGCCGGGAGCAATGGCTAGTAACCCCTTCTCCTGTACAAATCTACTAAAAACGAGAAGAAGAAAAACTTATAAAATTGGGTTGTCTGAATGTGCGTGGATGTAGTGCGGATGATAAGAAAGAGATGATTGCCGATGTTATGAATGAAAAGAAGTTGGATGTCCTGGCCCTAAGCGAAACAAAGCTGAAGGGGGTAGGCGAGTTTCAGTGGGGAGAAATAAATGGGATTAAGTCAGGAGTATCTGAGAGAGTTAGAGCTAAGGAAGGGTAGCAATAATGTTGAAGGATCAGTTATGGAAGGAAAAGAGGAATATAAATGTTAAATTCAAGGATTATGTGGATTAAAATAAGGGTCGGATGCGAAAAGTGGGTCATAATAAGCGTGTATGCACCTGGAGAAGAGAGGAGTGTAGAGGAGAGAGAGAGATTTTGGGAGATGTTAAGGAATGTATAGGAACTTTTGAACCAAATGAGAGAGTAATTGTGGTAGGGGACCTAAATGCTAAAGTGGGAGAAACATGCAGAGAGGGTGTAGTAGGTAAGTTTGGGGTGCCAGGTGTAAATGATAATGGGAGCCCTTGATTGAACTTTGTATAGAAAGGGGTTTAGTTATAGGTAAAACATATTTTAAGAAAAAGAGGATAAATAAGTATACAAGATATGATGTAGGGCGTAATGACAGTAGTTTGTTGGACTATGTATTGGTAGATAAAAGACTGTTGAGTAGACTTCAGGATGTGCATGTTTATAGAGGGGCTACAGATATATCAGATAACTTTTTAGTTATAGCTACAGTGGGAGTAAAAGGTAGATGGGATACAAGGAAAATAGAATCAGTAAGTAAAGAGAGGTGAAGGTTTATAAACTAAAAGAGGAGGCAGTTAGGGTAAGATATAAACAACTATTGGAGGATAGATGGGCTAGTGAGAGTGTAGGCAATGGGGTCGAAAATGTATGGGGTAGATTTAAAAATGTAGTGTTAGAGTGTTCAGCAGAAGTTTGTGGTTACAGGCGAGTGGGTGCAGGAGGGAAGAGGAGCGATTGGTGGAATGATGATGTAAAGAGAGTAGTAAGGAGAAAAGTTAGCATATGAGAGGTTTTTACAAAGTAGAAGTGATGCAAGGGGGGAAGAGTATATGGAGAGAAAAGAGAGGTTAAAAGAGTGGTGAAGCAATGTAAAAGAGAGCAGATGAGAGAGTGGGTGAGATGTTATCAGCAAATTTTGTTGAAAATAAGAAAAAGTTTTGGAATGAGATTAATAAGTTGAGGAAGCCTAGAGAACAAATGGATTTGACAGTTAAAAATAGAGAGGAGAGTTATTAAATGGAGAGTTAGAGGTATCGGGAAGATGGAGAGAATAATTTGAGGATTTGTTAAATGTTGATGAAGACAGGGAAGCTGTGATTTCGTGTGTAGGGCAAGGAGGAATAACATCTTGTAGGAGTGTGGAAGAGCCAGTTGTGGGTGTAGGGAAGTTCGTGAGGCAGTGGGTAGAATGAAAGGGGTAAGGCAGCTGGGATTGATGGATAAAGATAGAAATGTTAAAAGCAGGGGGGATATAATTTTGGAGTGGTTGGTGCTATTATTTAATAAATGTATGGAAGAGGGTAAGGTACCTAGGGATTGGCAGAGAGCGTGTATTGTTCCTTTGTATAAAGGCAAAGGGGACAAAAGAGAGTGCAAAAATTATAGGGAATAAGTCTGTTGAGTGTACCTGGTAAAGTGTATGGAGGTTATTATTGAAAGAATTAAGAGTAAAACAGAAAGCAGGATAGCAGATGAACAAGGGGCTTTAGGAAAGGTAGGGGTGTGTAGACCAAGTGTTTACAGTGAAACATATAGTGAACAGTATTTGGATAAGGGTAAAGATGTTTTGTGCATTTATGGATTTGGAAAAGGCGTATGATAGGGTAGATAGGGGCAATGTGGCAGATGTTGCAGGTGTATGGAATAGGAGGAAGTTACTGAAAGCAGTGAAGAGTTTTTATGAGGATAGTGAGGCTCAGGTTAGGTGTGTAGGAGGGAAGGGGACTATTTCCCAGTAAAAGTGGCCTTAGACAAGGATGTGTGATGTCACCGTGGTTGTTCAATATATTTATAGATGGGGTTGTAAAGAAGTGAATGCGAGGGTCTTGGCAAGAGGTGTTGGGCTAAAAGATAAGAGCAAATACAAAGTGGGAGTTGTCACAGTTGCTTTTTGCTGATGACACTGTGCTTTTGGGAGATTCTGAAGAGAAGCTGCAGAGGTTGGTGGATGAATTTGGTAGGGTGTGTAAAAGAAGAAAATTGAAAGTGAATATAGGAAAGAGTAAGGTGATGAGGATAACAAAAAGAATAGGTGACGAAAGATTGGATATCAGATTGGAGGAGAGAGTATGGAGAGGTGAATGTATTCAGATATTTGGGAGTGGACATGTCGGCGGATGGGTCTATGAAGGATGAGGTGAATCATAGAATTGATGAGGGAAAAGGGTGAGTGGAGCACTTGGAGTCTGTGGAGACAAAGAACCTTGTCTATGGAAGTAAAGAGGGAATGTATGAAGTATAGTTATACCAACGCTCTTATATGGGTGTGAAGCATGGGTGATGAATGTTGCAACGAGGAGAAGGCTGGAGGCAGTGGAGATGTCATGTCTGAGGTCAATGTGTGGTGTGAATATAATGCAGAGAATTCGGAGTTTGGAAATTAGGAGGAGTGGGGATTACCAAAACGATTGTCAGAGAGCTGAGGAGGGTTGTTGAGGTGGTTTGGACATGTAGAGAGAATGGAACGAGACAGAGTGACTTGAGAGTGTATAAATCTGTAGGGGAGGAAGGCGGGTAGGGTCGGCCTAGAAAGGTTGGAGGGAGGGTAAAGGAAGTTTTGTGTGCGAGGGCTTGGACTTCCAGCAAGCATGTGTGAGCGTATTTGATAGGAGTGAATGGAGGCATATGGTTTTAATACTGACGTGCTGTTGGAGTGTGAGCAAAGTAACATTTATGAAGGGATTCAGGAAACCGGCAGGCCGGACTTGAGTTCTGGAGATGGGAAGTACAGTGCCGGCACTCTGAAGGAGGGGTGTTAATGTTGCAGTTTTATAACTGTAGTGTAACAGCCCTTCTGGCAAGACAGTGATGGGTGAATGATGATGAAAGTTTTTCTTTTGGGCCACCCTGCCTTGGTGGAATCGGCCGATGTGTTAAAAAAAAAAAAAAAAAAAAAAAAAATAAATATATATATATATATATATGTCGTGCCGAATAGGTAAAACTTGCTATTTTGACTTAAATAGCAACGCTCTTCTTGCCGAATAAGACATGCGAAAATTTGTGTATGCAATAATTTCGCAAAAATCATTCTGAACCTAACGTAAAAAATATATTTCATTGTGTTTGTTTATTAAATTATTGCAAACTTATCTAAAACATATTTAGTTGGATTAGGTTAAATTAAATTGTGCTTCTTATAATAAAGTTAGGTAAGTTTTCTAAGGTTCTTTTGGTACAAAATTATTAATTTTTACATTAACATAAATAAAAAAATATATCTCTAAACGTATAAGAGAAAATTAATTCTTGCTAATTGTCCAGTTTTACCTATTCGGCACGAAATATATATTAATATATTATATATATATATATATATATATATATATATATATTATATATATATATATATATTATATATATATATATATATTAATGTATACTTTTTCAAAATTTGCGCGAGGCGCAGATTAGCATGATAAAAAGGAAGGTTATTTCATTTTTCAGTGACGTCACCATGGTTGTTTAACATATTTATAGACATGGTTGTAAAAGTGAAGGCCAGGTTGTTAGGGAGAGGTGTGGGAGTGAGTCTGTTACGGAGTGCAGGTTGTTAGGGAGAGGTGTGGGAGTGAGTGTTACGGAGTGCAGGTTGTTAGGGAGAGGTGTGGGAGTGAGTCTGTTACGGAGTGCAGGTTGTTAGGGAGAGGTGTGGGAGTGTGTTACGGAGTGCAGGTTGTTAGGGAGAGGTGTGGGAGTGAGTGTGTTACGTAGTGCAGGTTGTTAGGGAGAGGTGTGGGAGTGAGTGTGTTACGGAGTGCAGGTTGTTAGGAGAGGTGTGGAATGAGTGTGTTACGGAGTGCAGGTTGTTAGGGAGAGGTGTGGAGTGAGTGTGTTACAGAGTGCAGGTTGTTAGGGAGAGGTGGAGGAGTGTGTGGAGTGCAGGTTGTTAGGAGAGGTGTGGAGTGAGTGTGTTACAGAGTGCAGGTTGTTAGGGAGAGGTGTGGGAAGTGTGTTACGAGTGCAGGTTGTTAGGAGAGGTGTGGAGTGAGTGTGTTACGGAGTGCAGGTTGTTAGGGAGAGGTGTGGGAGTGAGTGTGTTACGGAGTGCAGGTTGTTAGGGAGAGGTGTGGGAGTGAGTGTGTTACGGAGTGCAGGTTGTTAGGGAGAGGTGTGGGAGTGAGTGTGTTACGGAGTGCAGGTTGTTAGGGAGAGGTGTGGAGTGAGTGTGTTACGGAGTGCAGGTTGTTAGGAGAGGTTGGAGTGGGGTTACGAGTGCAGGTTGTTAGGGAGAGTGTGGGAGTGTGTTACGGAGTGCAGGTTGTTAGGGAGAGGTGTGGAGTGAGTGTGTTACGGAGTGCAGGTTGTTAGGGAGAGGTGTGGGAGTGAGTGTGTTACAGAGTGCAGGTTGTTAGGGAGAGGTGTGGGAGTGAGTGTGTTACAGATGCAGGTTGTTAGGGAGAGGTGTGGAGTGAGTGTGTTACAGGTGCAGGTTGTTAGGGAGAGGTGTGGGAGTGAGTGTGTTGGAGTGCAGGTTGTTAGGAGAGGTGTGGGAGTGAGTGTGTTACGGAGTGCAGGTTGTTAGGGAGAGGTGTGGGAGTGAGTGTGTTACAGAGTGCAGGTTGTTAGGGAGAGGTGTGGGAGTGAGTGTGTTACGGAGTGCAGGTTGTTAGGGAGAGGTGTGGGAGTGAGTGTGTTACGGAGTGCAGGTTGTTAGGGAGAGGTGTGGGAGTGAGTGTGTTACGGAGTGCAGATGACACTCTTGTTTTGGGAGATTCAGAAGAGAAGTTTGCAAGGTTGGTAAACGAATTTGGGGAGTATGTAAAAGAAGGAAATTAAAAGTAAACATAGGAAAAACAGAAGGTGGTGAGAGTATCAAAATATATAAGCAATGAAAGGTTGGGTATTAGACTGGAGGGAGAATGGAGGAGGTGAATTATATAACTAACTAAGGGAGAATGGTGGGTGGTGCACTGAGGCAGCTGTGGAGAGAAAGAACTTTATCCAAGGAAGCAAAACGAGAAATATATCATAGTGGCACCAATACTGTTATATGGGTGTGAAGCACCAGTGTTGAATATTGAAGCTGGACCAAGTGGAAATGTGTTTGATTCAAATGTGAATACGTATTATGTAAAGAATTTGGAGTTTGGAGATTAGGTGTGGATTTACTAAAAATATTATTCAGAGGGCTGGGAAGGGAGCTGTTGAGGTGGTCTGGTCATTTAAAAAAGATGGAGAAAAATAGGATGACTAGGAGAGCCTATAAATCTTGGGTGGAGAGGAGGGGTAAAGGTCGTCTCAGGAAATTTTGGAGAGAGGAGGTAAAGAAGGTTTAAAGTGCAGAGGACCTGAGCAAGTCATCCTCTTCTCCATGTGGTTAATTTGCACACAAGCGCGCACACACGCACACACATACACACGCGCACACAGTACGAAAACGACATAGCATCAAAAGTCAATTCTGACCGGAAACTGTTGTACAGCCACATGAGGAAGACAACAGTGAAGGACCAGGTAATCAGGCTGAGGAAGGAAGGTGGGGAACTCACAAGAAACGACCAAGAAGTATGTGAGGAGCTCAATATGAGATTTAAGGAAGTATTTACAGTGGAGACAGAAAGGACTCCGGGAAGTCAGAACAGGGGAGTACACCAACAAGGAATATACCAACAAGTGTTGGATGAAATACACAATCGAGGAGGAGGGAAGAAGCTGCTAAGTGACCTTGATACCTCAAAGGTGGTGGGACCAGACATCTCTCCGTGGGTCCTTAGAGAGGGAGCAGAGACGCTGTGTGTGCCACTAACAACAATTTTCAACACATCCCTTGAAACTGGGCAACTACCTGAGGTATGGAAGATGGCAAATGTAGACCCCATTTTTAAGAAAGAAGACAGACACGAGGCACTAAACAACAGACCAGTGTCACTGACGTGTATAGTATGCAAAGTCATGGAGATTATCAGAAGGAGAGTGGTGGAGCACCTACAACGGAACAAAGCTTATAAACGACAACCAGCACGGATTCATGGAAGGCAAATCCTGTGTCACAAACCTACTGGAGTATTATGACAAGGTAACGGAAGTAAGACACGAGAGAGAGGGATGGGTAGATTGCATTTTCTTGGACTGCAAGAAGGAAGTCATGAAGATCGGGGAAGGGCAAAGAAGACCACAGACAGAGTATAGGCTAGGTGGCCAAAGACTGCAAACCTCACTCAAGGAAAAGGATCTTGGGGTGAGTATAATACCGAGCACATCTGAGTGCACATCAACCAGATAACTGCTACAGCATATGGGCGCCTGGAAACCTGAGAACAGGGTTCCGATACCTCAGTAAGGAATCGTTCAAGACACTGTACACCGTGTACGTCAGGCCCATACTGGAGTATGCAGCACCAGTTTGGAACCCACACTTGGTCAAGCATGTCAAGAAATTAGAGAAAGTGAAAAAGTTTGAAACAAGGCTAGTTCCAGAACTAAGGGGAATGTCCTACGAAGAAAGGTTAAGGGAAATCGGCCTGAAGACACTGGAGGACAGGAGGGTTAGGGGAGACATGATAACGACATACAAAATACTGTGAGGAATTGAGAAGGTGGACAAGACAGGATGTTCCAGAGATGGGACACAGAAACAAGGGGTTACAATTGGAAGTTGAAGACTCAGATGAGTCAAAGGGATGTTAGGAAGTATTTGTTCAGTCACAGAGTTGTCAGGAAGTGGAATAGTCTGGAAAGGGAGGTAGTGGAGGCAGGAACCATACATAACTTTAAGACGAGGTTTGATAAAGCTCATGGAGCAGGTTGAGAGAGGACCCAGTAGCGATCAGTGAAGAGGCGGGGCCAGGAGCTATGTCTCGACCCCTGCAACCACAAATAGGTGAGTACACACATATACACACATACACACGCACACAAACACACGCACACCAACACACGTACATACACACATATACGCACATACATATATATATACGCACACAAACACACCGTAAACACATACACACACACAAACACAAACACACAAACACACACACACACACACCACGCACGCACCCACACACATTATTTTATTTATTATAATTATAAAATAGGTTGATACAATGTTTGCTGATGACTGGTAGCGCCACTACGCCACATGTCGTGTTGAGTCCTGCTTCCCAGTGTTTGGGAAATTAAAACGGGAACAATAAATTCAAAATTAAGTGATGTGTATCCCACTCGTAGACCCCGCAGAGCCAGACGCCCCACACGACACCAGTCAGCAGCAACCGGCTTCACAAAGCGCCTCGAAATATTTCCAGAGACGATAAAAAGAGACTAACATATGACTCTGACCAACTGGTCAGTGATGCCAGCACCAGTGTATGATGACAAACATCCTGGGGAGAGTGATGCCAGCACCAGTGTATGATGCCAAACATTCTGGGGAGAGTGATGACAGCACCAGTGTATGATGACAAACATTCTGGGGAGTGATGACAGCACCAGTGTATGATGACAAACATCCTGGGGAGAGTGATGACAGCACCAGTGTATGATGACAAACATCCTTGGGAGATAGAAATAGACGTAATTTATTTAAGTGGAGGCAAGTTATTTGTATGTCTTGAGGTATTGTTGGGCTGCTAGCATGGTAACATTTATAAATAATTCAGCAAGAATTATGAACCTTCTCACATAAGACTGGTAACAATACCAAAATGTGCTCAAACCTTCCATGAAAGTGTCGTATGGCACTGAACCCCGAGGCATCTCTTCAATACCTTCATCCCCGTGGCACCACCTCATTGTTACCCTCCCCCCTCATCCAATCTGTCTCATATCGTCCTGCCAAACCAGCACTTTGCACTCTCTACAGCGGCAGCAATTTGGCACCCACGTTCCAATCTACTTTCCTGACGCTGTCAACCCAGCATGTGGCACTCTCCCTTACCGGCAGCAGTTTGTCAACCACTGGCACTCTTCTCGTCCATCACCCAATGAGGCAGTGGAGGGTGGCACCTGTGGCACTGGTGCCGTCCACATTATCCCCACCACCTGCCAACAGCCTCCCCAATACACCTGTCTTTTATGTACTGCACTTGATTGGCACTGTCACCATTAACACTACGTTACTGGCACTCTCATTCACACTTATGTTGACAGTACTCACGCTGGTTAGGGAATCCTTAGTCTAATCGTGTTCTTTATTTTCTTGTAATAATTATTATTATTACTCACTATGGCGTGCTAAGAGTACCTTACATTTCATTCAGCTTATGTCACACACCCATATAGGTATACCCTCTCGACCAACGAACCAAATGCTAAGCGTCTAACAAGAGGGGCCCCCTTGTTATGCTAGCACCTTGTTCAACCCAGCCAGCTAAGCGTCTAACAAGAGGGGCCCCCTTGTTATGCTAGCACCTTGCTTCAACCCAGCCAGCTAAGCGTCTAACAAGAGGGGCCCCCTTGTTATGCTAGCACCTTGCTTCAACCCAGCCAGGTAAGCGTCTAACAAGAGGGGCCCCCTTGTTATGCTAGCACCTTGCTTCAACCCAGCCAGCTAAGCGTCTAACAAGAGGGGCCCCCTTGTTATGCTAGCACCTTGTTCAACCCAGCCAATCACAAGAAAGCCCACTAAAGTTGTGACGTTGTTGTAGACTAGTGAATCAACATGGGCAACCTTAACTCAAGTCTGGTCGCCCACAGTTCTTACTGTGTCTGTTTGCAAAACTTGCTTTGTACATATTGTATATAAATTGTACATGTACTTGCGTGCTGTTTGGTGAAGCAAATGTATATATTAAGCATTTACTCACTGGTGACTTTTGCTGGTTCCTCGTTTCTACCTTGGTTATTGTGCTACAACCAGGTGTGCAGACCACAAGACTACACCTGTGTTGGGAATACTCACCATACCCTTTCTGTCTCAATACTGATTTACTCAACAATCCATCATACTAGGGTTAGGGTGATACACCACGACCAGGGATAACATATCAGGGCCAGGGTGATGCAACACGACCAGGAGTAACATATCAGGGCCAGGGTGATGCAACACGACCAGGGTAACATATCAGGGCCAGGGTGATGCACCACGACCAGGGGAAACATATCAGTGTCCGGGTGATACACCACGATCAGGGGTAACATATCAGGGTCAGGGTGATACACCACGACCAGGGGTAACATATCAGGGCCAGGGTGATGCACCACGACCAGGGCAACATATCAGGGCCAGGGTGATGCACCAGAGCCAGGGTGATACACCACGACCAGGGGTAACATATCAGGGCCAGGGTGATGCACAACGACAAGGGGTAACATATCAGGGCCAGGGTGATGCACCACGACCAGGGGTAACATCAGGGCCAGGGTGATGCACCACGACCAGAGGTAACATATCAGGGCCAGGGTGATGCACCACGACCAGGGTAACATATCAGGGCCAGGGTGATGCACCAGGGGCAGGGGTAACATATCAGGGCCAGGGTGATGCACCAGGGCCAGGGTGATACACCAGGGCCAGGGTGATACACCACGACCAGGGGTAACATATCAGGGCCAGAGTGATGCACCACGACCAGGGGTAACATATCAGGGCCAGGGTGATGCACCATGGCCAAGGGTAACATCAGGGCCAGGGTGATGCACCAGGGCCAGGGGTAACATATCAGGGCCAGGGTGATACACCACGACCAGGTGTAACATATCAGGGCCAGGGTGATGCACCAGGCTGATACACCGAGGGGTACATATCAGGGCCAGGGTGATGCACCAGGGCCAGGGGTAACATATCAGGGCCAGGGTGATACACCACGACCAGGGGTAACATATCAGGGCCAGGGTGATACACCACGACCAGGGTAATAACAGGGCCGGGTGATACCAGACCAGGGTAATATCAGCCAGGGTGATGCACCACGACCAGGGTAACATATCAGGGCCGGGTGATACACCACGACCAGGGGTAACATAAGGGCCAGGGTGATGCACCACGACCAGGGGTAACATATCAGGCCAGGGTGATGCCCCACGACCAGATAACATATCAGAGCAGGGTATCACCAGACCAGGTAATATCAGGGCCAGGGTGATGCACCACGCAGGAACATATCAGGGCCAGGGTGATCACCACGACCAGGGAAACAATCAGGGCCAGGGTGATACACCAGACCAGGGTAACATATCAGGGCCAGGGTGATACACCACGACCAGGGTAACATCAGGGCCAGGTGACACCAGGGTAAAGGGTTATCAGGGCCAGTGATGCACCAGCCAGGGTAACATATCAGGGCCAGGGTGATACACCACGACCAGGGTAACATATAGGCCAGGGTGATACACAGACCAGGGTAACATATCAGGCCAGGATCACCGACCAGGGTAACGTATCAGGGCCAGGGTGATGCATGGCCAGGTATACACCACGACCAGGGGTAACATATCAGGGCCAGGGTGATACACCACGACCAGGGGTAACATATCAGGGCCAGGGTGATACACCACGACCAGGGGTAACATATCAGGGCCAGGGTGATACACCACGACCAGGGGTAACATATCAGGGCCAGGGTGATACACCACGACCAGGGTAACATATCAGGGCCAGGGTGATACACCACGACCAGGGGTAACATATCAGGGCCAGGGTGATACACCACGACCAGGGGTAACATATCAGGGCCAGGGTGATGTACCACGACCAGGGGTAACATATCAGGGCCAGGGTGATGCACCACGACCAGAGATAACATATCAGGGCCAGGGTGATGCACCACGACCAGGGGTAACATATCAGGGCCAGGGTGATGCACCACGACCAGGGGTAACATATCAGGGGCAGGGTGATGCACCAGGGCCAAGGTGATACACCAAGGCCAGGGTGATACACCAGGACCAGGGTGATTCACCAGGGCCAGGGTGATACACCAGGGCCAGGGTGATACACCAGTGCCAGGGTGATTCACCAGGGCCAGGGTGATTCACCAGGGCCAGGGTGATTCACCAGGGCCAGGGTGATACACCAGGGCCAGGGTGATACACCAGGGCCAGGGTGATTCACCAGGGCCAGGGTGATACACCAGGGTCAGGGTGATTCACCAGGGCCAGGGTGATACACAAGGGCCAGGGTGATTCACCAGGCCAGGGTGATACACCAGGGCCAGGGTGATCACAGGGCCAGGGTGATACACCATGGCCAGGTACCAAGGGCCAGGTGATTCCCCAGGCCAGGTGACACAGGCCAGTGATTCACCAGGGCCAGGGTGATACACCAGGGCCAGGGTGATACAGCAGGGCCAGGGTGATACACCAGGGCCAGGTGATCACACCAGGTTCACCAGGGCCAGGGTGATTCACCAGGGCCAGGTGATACACCAGGGCCAGGGTGATTCACCAGGGCCAGGGTGATCACCAGGGCCAGGGTGATACACCAGGGCCAGGGTGATTCACCAGGGCCAGGGTGATACACAAGGGCCAGGGTGATTCACCAGGGCCAGAGTGATACACCAGGGCCAGGGTGATACAGCAGGGCCAGGGTGATACACCAGGGCCAGGGTGATACACCACACGTTTAAGGAGAATCATAAAGGCTAATACATTCAAGATTTTTTTTAAAATATAGTAATTTTTAAAAAAATTAATAACATGCATTGAAATGTTTCACAGCACGAGTAACAGAAAGACAAAGACATAATAAGACATGCATGGAGATAGACATGCAGAGGGAGACATGCAGTTTGCCAATACAGAGACACAGGCAGACATACATACATAGGCATACAGAAACAGATATGCACAAACACAGGCAGACATGCAGAGACACAGACATAGGCAGACATACAGAGACAGATGTGCACAAACACAGCAGACATACAGAGAGACAGACATAGGCAGACATTCAGAGACACAGATATAGGCAGACATGCAGAGACACAGACATAGGCAGACATTCAGGACACATATAGGCAGACATGCAGAGAGACAGACATAGGCAGACATGTAGAGAGATAGATATAGGCAGACATACTTGAGAGGTGTACAGCGCCTCGTGTCTGGTCTTCTGGAAGCAGAGGTCCTCTACACTTACCTGAAAAAGAACGACATCACTTGTCAGTGGTTTAGCTTATGAGAAGTGTAGAATACAAATTAAAACGTTGATGCAGGTAACACTGTAATGTGTCAGCAAGTGTTGATGCAGGTAACACTGTAATGTGTCAGCAAGTGCTGATACAGGTAACACTGTAATGTGTCAGCAAGTGCTGATACAGGTAACACTGTAATGTGTCAGCAAGTGCTGATGCAGGTAACACTGTAATGTGTCAGCAAGTGCTGATACAGGTAACACTGTAATGTGTCAACAAGTCGACCACGTCAGCCTCCAGCTGACTTAACTCTTTTAAAAGCACAACACCTGATCTAAGGTACACGAATTTTTTTCCAGCTCTGCTCTCCCTCCCTCCCTCCCACTTCCCTCGTTTCTCACCTTTCTCACTTCCACGGTTCCACCCACCTCTCTCATTTCCTATTCCTATCGCATCCCACAATCTCGCACTTCTCTCAATCTGGTCATTCTCTTTCATTCCCTCACACCTCCCTTTCGCCCTAACACCCCTCACATCTCTCCCACTGTCCCTCCCACATTCCTGTAACTCACACTACATTTCTCCCAGGTACCTCCCCACACACTAACATTCCCTGGCCTCCACTGCAACCTAGTCATCAAGTTACAGCTTCAAACCAGCAGGAGAAAACCCCAGAAAGGAATATCCCACCAGACTGCAGATGTCATTTCAATATGATGTGTAGTTTTTTCACCTGGATCAATATGTGTTCCCTTTCAGAGGAAGGTGACTGATGCTGGTGAGGAAGTTGACTCAAGATATTCAGGGATCCTCTTGTGGTAGGAACCTAATGTGATAGTACCGCATTGTGGTAGGACCCCACTGTGGTAGAAACCTCTTGTGGTAGGAACTTATTGTGGTAGAAACTATTGTGGTATGAACTTATTGTGGTAGAAACCTATTGTGGTAGGAACTTATTGTGGTAGAAACCTACTGTGGTAGGAACTTATTGTGGTAGAAACCTGTTGTGGTAAGATTCCACTATGGTAGGATCCTCTTGTGGTAGGACCCCACTGTGGTAGGAACCTACCGTGGCAGGACCCCACTGTGACCTTGGTATTATTATTATAATCAAATAAAACACTAAACCAACAAGTGTGACCTTGGTATTAATACTGCGACCTGGAAACAGGGAGTGAGAGAGGATTACAACATACCAGAAAATATGATGCAAATTACAATTTAGTCTAAATATATACAGTAGATATAAATAACGTGGGAGTTGTCATAATTGGTCACTGCCGATGACACGGTTCATCTGAACTCTCTTGAAGAGAAAATACAAATCTTGGAGGAATTTAGGAAGGTAAGTAAAATTAAATTAAAAGTGAATATAGCAAATAGCAAGGTGATGAGTGTAACAAGATATCTAGGCAATATAAAACTGGATATCATGTTGGAGGGATTATTGAGAGGAAATGTGTTCAAATATTCTGAGAGGACTTGTAGGCAGATGGTCTATAAAAGATGAGGTGAACCACAGACTGAAGAGGGAAAAGGTAGGTGGTACACTGAAGCATCCGTGAGGACAAAGAAACTTATCCATGACATCAAAAACGGGAACGTACTAGAGTATACTAGAACGAACACTATTATATGGGTGTGAAGCATGATTTCAAACGTTGCAGCGAGGCTGAAGGAAAGGGAGATATCATGCTCGAAGGCAAAGAGTTGAGTGAATATTATGCAGAGATTTTGGAACATGGAGATAGAAGTACGTTTGGAGTGTGAGCACACTAACATGAAGGGATTTAAGGACATTGGTTTGCCGGACTTGAATTCTGGAGATAGGAAGTATGGTGACAGTATTCTAAAGGAGGTGGGAATGGTGCCGTTCGCAGTGCTATCTGAATTGTGATGCCAACACGCTTCTGGCAAGACAGAGATTGAATGTATGATGGTAAATATCTTAACTGGGTCATATATATATATATATATATATATATATATATATATATATATATATATATATATATATATATATGAAAAGTGTTGTTGCCAGAGTTTAACCCAAACGTTTCACCAGGCTTTTCCAGAAGGTTTTTACAAGGACAACTAAAACATCCTTGTACACCCTGAGACAGACAGTCACAAACAACGGACAGAGGGTATTTTTGGAGCCAGTAGCAGAGAGAACTTGACGATACATTAAGAGAACTTGACGATACATTAAGATACGAAAGAAACGGTGAAAAAAGAAGACTGCAGGAAGTATATCTTTACAGGTGAACTAAGTAAAATGATCGTCCAGGAAGGTGGTGTGTGCAACAACCACTACTAAATTTAAAAGAAATAATGAGAAATAAAGAAAATGAAACCCACTCTCCCAACACACAGGTAATTACAGACAATTACATATACAGAAAAAAACACAAGCAGAGATAAACACAACCAGGTACGCACATGAAGACTCTATACATGATATCAAAAGTTCAAGTATACCACTAAACAGGAAATAGAAAGGTGGGGCCAGGAGCTAGTTTAAAACCTACACACAGGTGAGTATACTTAGGATACATACTCGAGTACACACAGGTGAGTACACAAGACTACACTACTCTTTCCCTTCCCTAACTCTTATCTTCCTGTCTCGTTCCCGACTACAGGTAAACTCCCCTTACTCTCTCATCATCCTTTTCTCTCTAATTTCCCTCTCTATCCTTCCCATCGCCCATTCCCTTCTCTCCTCATTTTCTTCCCTCCCATTTCCTTTCCCATATACATCCTTCTCATCATCCATTCCCCTCATCTTACTCCCTCGGACTCTCCACCTCCTGCGTTATCTGTACCTTCTTGCCCTCTGCTTCCCCTCGTCTCCCTAAATTATACCAGCAGGGAGGGAGAGAGGGAGGGAGGGAGGGAGGGAGGGAGAGAGAGAGGGAGGGAGGGAGGGAGGAAGAAAGATGTGGCTACCTTGTCAAAAACTTTATAAGAACATAACACGAAGGGTGAGGAGGGACGGGAGAGGGAGGAAGGGGAGAGGGAGGACGGAAGGAAGGAAGGAAGGAACAGGAGGGAGAGTTTACAGGCGATGACAGGCAGTTAAGTGCAGGTGATGAGCTGTGTTATGAAGTGGTTTGTAGGTGGGAATAGGGAGGAGGTAGTTAGAACTGAGGAAAGGTAGGAAGAGGGGGGGTTGGATAGGTGGGAAGGGAGGGGGAAGAACAAGTGTTAAGTAGTGACGAACAAAACAACCACCACTTTCCCTACCTAAACCTTGCCTAATTTGACATACTATATCTTAATCGCACCATTTCTTAGATTCTGTATTATACACTATACCCACTCTGATTTATCTGAGCTTGCGAGCGAGCGAGCGAGAGACAGAGAAAGAGAGAGACAGAGAGACAGACAGACTGAGAGACAGAGAGAAATCGGAGCGTTCTTGGTACAGGAAAGACATTCTATAGCTTCTCCACATTCCTTCACCTGCTGCTACACCTTCCTCCGTCACACTTAACTTCTTCCATCACCTCCACATACTTCCTCTACCTAACTCGGCTCTTTCTCATATATATATATATATATAATATATATATATATATATATAGTCAGTGCCATTGGTAAAACTGGTAACTAAAGAACTCATCTAAAATTAAGTCCTTTCTAAAACAATTCTTAACGTTTAAAGATATATTTTTCATTTATGTTAATGTAAAATTTATAATTTTGTACCAGAGAAACTTTGAAAACCTACTAACCTTAATTACAACAAGCGCAATTTAATTTGAGCCTAACCCAACAAATATATTTAGATACGTTAACATTAATTTAATATAAACAAACAGATGAAATATATTTTTTCGTTAAGTTCAGAATGATTTTGGCAAATGTTTGCTTATTTTCACTTGTCTTATGTGGCAAGGTGAGCGTTGCTATTTAGCCAAAATCACAAGTTTTACCTAATCGCAGCATATATATATATATATATATATATATATATATATATATATATATATATATATAATATATATATATATAATAATAGTGACTCAAAGTCTGACATAGCTTATTGTATTTTTATAATAATATACAGTATTTAAAATATATCTTCAAAGGTGAGCATTAGCAATGCAAAGTTGAACGTCTTTAAGATTCACGTGAACACAATGCAGCAGTAACTCTGGTAACTGCGCAGGAAAAAACAGAATATTAGTAATATTTTCCTATTCTGTTTTTTGCCCGCAGTTACCAGAGTTACTGCAGCGTGTTCACGTGAATGTTGCAAAGCGTGGTCAACTTTGCATCGCTAATGCTCGACAACATGTTGAAGATATTAGTCATTAAAATTACTGTATAATTATTACAAAAATGCAATTTAGCTTATGTCCAGACTTTTGGGTCACCCTGTATATATGTGTGTGTATATGTTGTGTGTGTGTGTGTGTGTGTGTGTGTGTGTGTATATGTGTGTGTGTGTGTGTGTATGTGTGTGTGTGTGTATGTGTGTGTGTGTGTGTGTGTGTATGTTTGTGTGTGTGTGTGTGTAAAATAACTAAGTGTAAAATAGTGAAATTCCAAGCGATTTCGTGATTTTTCATATCAAGGCACAGTAAAAAATAAGAGGACAACAGAAGATTAATAAAGGTGATATATGCCCTCACATATGACTTTACTCATCGAGCGTTGTGAAGTATATTCATGTCACATGTCAAGTACAGTTTAAGATCACTAGACTAGTCAAAGGGAAAGTGTGTCAGCATAGTTTATAATCCTCACAAATTATATTAATTATAAATTAATTTATACAACCCTGAACTTACATTCACATTACAATCAATACTATTTTTTATGATGCTAGATTAGATGATATTTCTCTCAATCATTTACTTGCTTGCTACAACCTTCTCCGCCTTACTGGCTGATTAAAATATCTCAAATGAATAAACAAGAACGTTAAGAGTTTTGTCCAGTTTCAATGATGTAATCTCATTTCAAATTTTTTTTTCCAGTTTCCCCAAAATAAACTTCATTGCACTTGTCTTACAGAGAATCTTATAGACACAGTTATATCAGCATTTTCCAGGGAATTATTAATCAAACGAAATAAACAAACAACAAAAATCAGTGTATTTACAGACGAAAAGTCTCTTATGGCTGGAGTTTTGAGCAGCCAATAAACAAGGACAACAGATACCATTGTAATAACTACAAGAGAAGTTATCATTAATGAAGATTAAGCAAAGGGAGAGGCTGGTGTACCAGGTTGGAGTTAAAAAAGCAATATGACGAGAAAGTACTTCGATACCTACACCTGGATTATCTTCAAGCATTTCCTTTGAAAGCTGACACACTGGCGACAACAATGGAATGTGGCCAGTTAGACGATAGTCTAACTAACAAGGAGACAAAACGAAAGGGAAAAATAATTTTTACACATGGAGATAAATTTACTAAATGATATAAATGATGAGTTGTGGTGAGCGAAGATTGTCGACACACGGTGTCGTCTGGGACAGGATCTTGTTGACACACGGTGTCGTCTGCGTCAGGATGTACCTGATAAACACCAGTCCCACAACAAACATCGTAATGAACATTTCACTGTATTAATGTTGCTAGAATTATCGACAATATGTTAGGTAAAAGGATACAGGTGCAACTAATGCGATATTGTGGCAACGTTTCACTCTCCAGGAGCTGTGTCAAGCCGTTATCAAGTCACTCTCCAGGAGCTTCTGTCAAGCCGTACGGCTTTATCAAGTCACTTCCAGGAGGTCTGTCAACCGTACCGCTTTATCAAGTCACTCTCCAGGAGGTCTGTCAAGCCGTACCGCTTTATCAAGTCACTCTCCAGGAGGTCTGTCAAGCCGTACCGCTTTATCAAGTCACTCTCCAGGAGGTCTGTCAAGCCGTACCGCTTTATCAAGTCACTCTCCAGGAGCTCTGTCAAGCCGTACCGCTTTATCAAGCCTGACAAGCTTGACAAAGCTCCTGGAGAGCGAAACGTTGCCACAATAAAATGTCACATTACTTGCACTTGTGTCCTTTTACCTAAGAAGATTTCAGTGCAGTGTGTCTCATCTCACTACCTATGTCTCACTACCTGTGTCTCACTACCTGTATCTCACTACCTGTATCTCACACCATCGTTCATCTAACATGTTGGATATCTAACCTGTTATAAATGTTATGTTACACCATAATTATAACACCATAGTTCTAACGCACATTAGAAAGTGGTGTCTGCACCTTCAATAACTATAAATGTATGAGGGGAAAAAAGACCACTCTACAAAATGGATCAGAGAACATATGAGTCACCAGACAGGTAACTCAAGCGCTAAAAAAAATGAATACCAACGTTAGTTGATAGGAGGAAGAGATGGGGGAAAGACTCCTTAAAAAGTAACAAGGAGAATATGATGGAAGTATTGTGGTGTGAGACACGAACACTGCTACACAAAGCTTCTTCATAGAATGGCACAACGATTTAATGTTGTTCAGTGGGAGGTAGAATGTATTATAACCAGTGGAAACTTTAAAAATACAGAATACGATAAACCAAAAACAGACTGACCACCACTACAATACCTCTGCTCCTTTTATCTACAAATCAGTTATCTCATTTTTTCCCTTTCTCTCTCTCTCTCTCTCTCTCTCTCTCTCTCTCTCTCTCTCTCTCTCTCTCTCTCTCAAAAACCAAGAAAAAGCATGCATATCAGACGCGCAAGGTCTTTCCGGGTGCTTTATACAATGTATGTCAAGCCCATGTGGGAGTACGCAGCACCAGAATGGAACCCACACCTGAGAAAACATGTTAAGAAACTGGAGAAATTGCAGAAGTATGCAACGAGATTAGTTCCAGAGATAAAGGGTATATGCTACGAAGAGAGGCTAGAGGAATCGAATCTAAAGACCCTGGAGGATAGAAGGACCAGGGAAGACATAATTACGACATACAAAATACTCAGAGGAATTGATAGACAGGAACAGGTTGTTTGAGTGAGGCACGGGAAGGAAGTACTTGGGGGCAGAGTCACAGAGATGTCAGGAAGTATTTCTTTAAACTCAGGGAGGTCGGAAAGTGGAATGACCTAGACGAACAAGTGGTGAAAGCAGACTATACAAGTAGTTTTAAGAATAAGTACGATAGAACCCACGAGGATAGAGGAGAGTGAATAAAAAGCAAGTCGCAAGTAGAGGCGGGGCCAGGAGCAGAGACTTGACCCCAGCAAACCACATACAGGTGCGTACACCCCCCTCCTCTTAACATACACGCACATACAACTCCCCCCTCCCTCCCATACACTCACAGTAATTGCTGACGATGTCAAACTAATGAGAAGAATAAAACAAGACAGTGATAAACACAAGAGAGGCCACAACAGATTGCAGACGTGGTCAAACAAGTTACTTCTCGAGTTCAACCCAAGCAAATGTAGAAGGTAGACCGGACACGGAGTACAGCATGGAAGGAAAGAAGAGCGGAGGAGGTGGTAAAAGGAGGGGGGAGGAGGGGAGAAAATGAGAGGGGAAAGAGGAGGGGACAGCAAGGGATGCAGGAGTGGGGAAAGTGTCTCCCTATACGGCTTGCCACAGTGTTTCTGACACCTGTAATACGGCTTCCACCACCACCACCCCCCTGCCACCTCCGTTACTGTGCCACCACCACCCTACCACAACCACCACCACCACCCTACCACAACCCTACCACAACCACCACCACCACCCTACCACAACCCTACCACAACCACCACCACCCTACCACAACCACCACCACCCTACCACAACCACCACCACCCTACCACAAACCACCACCACCACCACCCTACCACAACCACCACCACCACCACCCTACCACAACCACCACCACCCAACTAGCACCACCACCACAACAACCACCTTACATTATTGGTCGGAGAGAGAGAGAGAGAGAGAAGAGAGAGAGAGAGAGAGAGAGAGAGAGAGAGAGAGAAGAGAGAGAGAGAGAGAGAAAGAGAAAGGGGGAGGAGGGAGGGATAGAGAGTCACCTTGACCATAAAGTGCAGGATCACAGTCGTTGATGTGACCCGAATAGAACATCAATGTTGATTATGAGTTTATTGTGGTCTCTCTCTCCCTACCAGTGGTGATGACTTCCTCACTACCACCACTACCCTGCCACCACCACCACTACCACCATGCCATCACCACCACTACCACAATTACCACAACCACAACCACAACCATCACATCCACCACCACCACAACCACCACTACCCCTATATAACATCACTAAACCAACACCATCACAACCACCAACACTACCACAACCACAACCACCACCATCTCTACCCTCATCCAACATCTACCACCATTGACTATCAACAAAAAATATTACCTCTGCCACCATCTACCACCACGCCACTTTACCAACACCACTAACACTACCACCACCTTCTATCAACACTGCCACCACCTACCAACACTGCCACCACCTACCAACACTACCACCACCTATCAACACCACCACCTTCTATCAACACTACCACCACCTACCAACACTGCCACCACCTACCAACACTATCACCACCTACCAACACTACCACCACCTATCAACACTGCCACCACCTACCAACACTACCACCACCTACCAACACTGCCACCACCTACCAACACTGCCACCACCTACAAACACTGCCACCACCTACCAACACTACCACCACCTACCAACACTACCACCACCTACCAACTCTACCACCACCTACCAACACTGCCACCACCTACCAACACTACCACCACCTACCAACACTACCACCACCTACCAACACTGCCACCATTTACCGACACTGCCACCACTTACCGACACTGCCACCACTTACCGACACTGCCACCACCTACCAACACTGCCACCACCTACCAACACTACCACCACCAACCAACACTACCACCACCTACCAACACTACCACCACCTACCAACACTACCACCACCTACCAACACTACCACCACCTGCCAACACTACCACCACCTACCAACACTACCACCACCTACCAACACTGCCACCTACCAACACTACCACCACCTATCAACACTGCCACCACCTACCAACACTACCACCACCTACCAACACTGCCTACCAACCTACCAACATCTTCTAACACAGCTATGGCCTATATTTACTCTAAAAATTAGTACATTAGTGCTGTAGAGCTTCCTTCTGTAGTGGTTGTGTAGTGACTGTGTAATTACCTACCACCACCTACCTTCTTCTATACGGCTCTAAAACATTACCTACCACTACCACCTACCTACCATACATTTCTAAGATAACATTACCTACCACTACCACCTACCTACCAAACGTTTCTAAGATAACATTACCTACCACTACCACCTACCTACCACTATTACCTACATTCTTCCACACTTCTCTAAGACGTCCTCTCTACCTCTACTACCTATCTACACTAAGAGGTGGATGCCTCTCGGTATATATACAATGAGAGGTTACTTTAGTCCCTAGTAAGGTGTTCAAGTCCCTCCTAACTAATGGTGAACAAGTGTGATGTGACCTTGATAACCCCCGTCTTGTGGCTGGTAGGTTTGAAACCCTATTAACCATTCTGATGGGAAATGACTGTCGTTTAACGCTCCGTTTTGTCGATGAGCTGTTAGCACTAATAGGTAGTGGCTATACCAAAGAGGCCCAGCAGCTGTAACTCAACACGGTGGGCTTCTGTTGCCTCTGCTGATCGTGTTATATTTGTGACCTACTGGTCCTGTTAGTGCTACAACTGTCGTTTGTCCCTGATGATGGTGCTACAAACAACTGTGGCCTTCTGTTGTCCCCGTTGATGGTACTACAATTGTGGGTTGTCCCTGATGGTATTGCTACAACTGTGGCCTTCTGTTGTCCCCGTTGATGGTACTACAATTGTGGGTTGTCCCTGTTGGTATTGCTACAACTGTGGCCTTCTGTTGTCCCTGTTGATGGTACTACAATGTGGTTGTCCTGTTGGTATTGCTACAACTGTGACCTTTGTCCGTTGATGTACTAAAATTTGGGTTGTCCCTGTGGTATTTAAACTCAGATAAGGCTCTTTTTCCCCTTGATGGACTATTAGTTGTTATTTATACTCAGATACAATGTGCTATTTTGTTATGTTATTTATAATGTCCCATTTCATACTTTACCGTGATTTGTTGTCCCCGTTGATGGTACTACAATTGTGGGTTGTCCCTGTTGGTATTGCTACAACTGTGACCTTCTGTTGTCCCCGTTGATGGTACTACAATTGTGGGTTGTCCCTGTTGGTATTGCTACAACTGTGGCCTTCTGTTGTCCCCGTTGATGGTACTACAATTGTGGGTTGTCCCTGTTGGTATTGCTACAACTGTGGCCTTCTGTTGTACCTGTTAATGGTGCTACAACTGTTAAGATTTAATACTTCAGATAATGTGTTGTTCCATCTTGTTCACATGGTATTAATATTCCCAGATAAGGTGCTGTTTCATGATGCTGACATGTTATTTATAACCATCCAGATACTGTGCTATTATTGTTAATATTATTTATAATCTCCCAATTATCATACTGTACCGTGATTTTTAAAAATTATCACACTGTATAATCTACTTGGGACCTGTTTTGACGATCATCCACTTGGGATTACGTGGGTGTGTGCTTATCCTCGTGGTGGTGTTAGGAATGATGTGTCGGGTATTAAGGGTGGTTTATCCGGTGCAGGGGGGGTAGGGGTGTTGTGGATGGGCATTGGTTGTGTGGGCGAGTGATTGTGTAGGCGGGGGTTGATGGTGTAGATGAAGGGGGTGGTATACTGTCGATGAGTACTAGTGGTATTATAACTTATGGTAGTTCGAGTGAGTGGTTGGTGTATTTGCTGGTGTAGTGCTTGCTAGGTACAACCACAACTCCAGGCTAGGGTCTCTTACCCTATAATCGACCAACTTTCTTGCTTCCTAGCCTTTCGGGTTTTGTCATATTTATTCTTGAAACTGTGTATGGAGTTAGCTTCCACCAACTTCTCCTATTGCTAATTTAGGTGACTTATTTGAGCTTTCAGACGTCATTTATGCCCTTTTATCTCTCTCTCTCTCTTGTCACTGAGTATTTTTATGCTCGCATCTTCCTTGGTTCTTCACTTTTCTAAGGACATAAAAATCAATTATTTTAGTTTTTCCTCATAGTGAATTCCTCTTATTTCTATAATTAGTGTGACTGTGACCCTGTGAACTTGTTCGGTCTTTGCCCTGGTCTTGTGTTATCCCGCGCTGATGCTGCACTCTTGTTTCCTCTTGACAGTTTTGGGTATACCATCATGAAATATTCAATGGCAAAGTTTGTGTGGGTAGTTGCTGTAGTGGGCAGTCAAGCTCAGGATGCTGGTGTAATGACGGTGACGTGTGCCACCAGCAGTATGGTCAATGCCAGTCATCCCAAACACCTCCTTTTGCTACGTTTGTAATTTTATTCCTCCCAAAATTTTCACTGTCTCTGATTTTCTCTCCACATATCTAATTTCTGTAACCTTACTTCTGCCCGGGTTGAATTTCAGAAGCCTCTTTGTCTCATTCTTATTCTTCTCATTAAGACAGTCTCATATCTTTTCATTAAGTTTACATCAACTGAATTTTACGTAAGGCAACTCTGGTTGGTTTACATGTATGATACATGTGTGCCAATAGTTATTCTCGGGATTCTTCTTTATTTACTCTCACCCAGTTTGAAACTTCTACCATCACCAATACCAGTGTCTTCGGTTCCTCACATATTACTTAGCCACTTAAGGACTTCCGCTCATATCCCTTGTTGTCTTAACATCTGTAGACCAGTCTTGGGCGGATCATGATATCAAGGTCTTCCTAGTGTATAAGAATATGCAACTTGGCCAACCCTCTCCTTGTTTTTTCCATAGACAAGTCTCTCGTAAACTCCAAGTTTGTTAAGCAGGAGTTTTTATTCCAGCCTCCAGGCATGTTTTTCTTACAAAACCTCTTCCCTGTTGATCTATTCTCCTCGCGATTATCCTTTTAAATACAATGGTTGTTATGCACGTCACTGATACTGTAATTTAGTGTTGCATGTCTACCATTCTGAATAATGGCACACATTTGCTGTTTTTCAGTTGTTCAGTAATTGCCTCGTAACAAGTGGCTTATATATAGATTATAAATAATGGCTCGCTCAATGCTTTTCCTTTTTTCAGTACTCACACCCGTGATCGGCTTATAGGGTCCTACCTTTACTCTGATTAGCCTGAAATCATCCTTCCTTGTTGGTTACGTGATCAATCAAGCTGTTGCTGCAAGCTTGCACAGATATCACAACCTGTGAACAATGATAGTGGTCCAGTGTCCTCTTAAAAATTTCAATTTTGTTCCGGGAATATTTTTCATCTGTACTGATAGCAGAAGATGAGTTTTGGGAGAGGGATGTTAACAATGTTATCTAATTGCGCTGTCAGAACTCTGGCAGGACTTCTACAATTCCTTCTATATTTCTCACTCCAGTAAATTATTATGGTGGTGTGGAGACTGAGGCTCTAACATTATGAATGTACAGTATATATAACCCAGTGTCTCCCTAAGTTCCACACTACATTCCAGGTGCTTCAAGTCTCTTTTACACAAAGAACACAAAAAATATTTACCAAGATGATAATTGTATAAGACACCGAATGATACAAGTTTTGATGCATGTAAAACAAGAAGTTACGAAAAGCAATTTGGGCAGACGTTGTACTATGATGGTAGTAAACCACCTCTGTACACCTGCCACCTCTTTCTCCCACCTTGAAAACTGTGACTGATCTGAATAATGCACACCTTAACTTGACTCTTGCTTGAAGGTTCTCGTTATCCATCCTTTCATTTTAATGGCCTTGGCCGGATTTATCTTATGTTCTATAAATGAAAGGCTATCTTATTCCTAAAGACTTTTAAATATATATTTTTTTGCTCTATGAGATGGTTTAGCTATATTTTGTATCCACGCTATATGACACTTGTAAGTTTAGCGCTTAGTTATGATTATAATAATGTATTCTGTGCTTGTGAATTCTCACTTATAATTTGAAAGTATTAAGTATCATGTTATTGTCTTCTGCTCACTAGAATACTTTACTGACATCTGTCTGAAATATTTCTGCGACGTCTACTGTTTTTATCTTGATGATGATGATGATGATGATGATGATGATGATGATGATGATGATGATAATGATGATGATGATGATGACGATGATGATGAGCAACAGTAAAGTGTCAGCACGGTGCGTTATGTTACTTAACTTTATACTTATGACTATCGCTCTTTGAGTTGTTTCTTAAACATGCGAACACCCACACTGTCATGTTGAACTCAGTGATCTCATTTCGTGCGATATTAGTCTATGGTCAAATAAGTCAAATGCTTGTGGAAAAACACGTGAACTTGTGATAATGATCTAAGTGGTGACAGGCAAGATCTTCTTGGTATAGAGTCACGTTGACTTTATTAGTGTAGTTTGTGTTACCTTAAAAACATTAGGTTGGCGTCTCCTCAGCCTTTCAAAAATATTTATAACATGTGATCTTAGTCCTACTGGTCTGTGATTTTTGTTTTGAAGACAAAGATACAAGTCAAAATTTGCTAAGTTCGGCAGAGAGAGAAACACTGTCACAGTAAAAGATAGTTCTACAACTGGTGTGATTGTCTCATCCTTGCAGTTTATACCTTTGATATACATTTGAAGAGTTTCGAGAGTTTATCTACTCTCTGAGCCCGGCCATGGGCCAGGCTCATCTGGTGCTTGCCTGGTCAACAAGGCTGTTGCTGCTGGAGGCCCATTGCCCCACATATCCATCACAGCCTGGTTGATCTGGCACCTGGTGAAGATACTTGTCCAGTTTCCTCTTGAAGGCTTCTACACTGGTTCCAGCCGTGTTTCTGATATCTTCTGGTAAGATGTTGAATAGTCTGAGACCCCGGATGTTAATACAGTGCTCCCGTAATGTCCCCACCGCACCCCTGCTCCTCACTGGGTTTATTTTTCACTTCCTCCCATATCTCTCACTCCAGTATGTTTTTATGGCAGTGTGCAGATTTGGGACCAGGCCCTCAAGTACTTTCCAAGTATATATTATCATGTATCTATCTCTCCTCCGCTCCAATGAGTACATGTTCAAGACATGAAGGCGTTCCCAATAATTTAGATGTTTCAATGACTCAATGTGAGCCGTAAACGATCTCTGAATTTGTTCCAGCTCTGATATTTCTCCTGCCCTGAACGGGGCCGTCAGCACTGAGCAGTATTCTAAGTGAGGGAGCATTATTTCCCTTGTTTTGAAAGTTCTCAATACCCACCCCGTCATCTTCCTGGCTGTTGAGATCTTTGTCTTGTTATGGTCTTTAAAAGACAGATCAGCAGACATAATTATTCCCAAGTCCTTTACGTGTTCCTTTCGTTCTATGTGGTGACCCTCTTGCGTTTTGTATATAGTGTTCCTTTTGAGTTCTTCATTTTTTCCATACCTAAGCAGCTGAAACTTATCACCATTGAACGTCATGTTGTTCTCCACTGCCCACTGGAAGACCCTGCTTATGTCTTCCTGTAATTTTTCAGTGTCCTCTACATTAGTGACTTTCATGCTTATTTTAGTGTCATCTGCAAATGATGATACAAAAGTGTGTTGGGTGTTTTTATCTATGTCTGCTATGAGGATGAGAAACAGCAGAGGTGCCAGGACAATGCCTTGGGGCACTGAGCTTTTGACCTCGCTGATGCTGTTCACTACTACTATTTGCGTTGTGTGTGTTAGGAACTCGAAAATCCATCTGCCTACCTTCCCCGTAATGCCTATGGCCCTCATTTTGTGCGCTATCACTCCATGATCGCATTTGTCAAACGCCTTTGCAAAATCTATGTAAATCACATCTGCGTTTTGGTCGTCTTCCAATGCCTCCGTAATTCTGTCATAGTGGTTCAGCAGCTGTGACAGGCATGAAAGCCATGTGAAAGCCATGCTGGTTCGGGTTATGTTGGTTGTGCTGGTTCTGCGGCATCTTGATACAGAGATGTGCTGCACTTTTAACATATTCTAAGAATCACGTCCAGTGTATTTCTTTTTCGAAGTCTGCAGGATTCTTGCTGATGTCACATACACAATTTGCAGAATGAGCAAAGATAATGAAAAAAAAGACTATCTGGACGTGCGTCATGCACAGGATTCCTGAGCAGTGGTTCATGCACTTCTTTATCGTCCCGGTGTTATGAACCTCGCACTAAAACCCCAATATCAGGAAAGTTTTTTTACTTGCATTTTGCATTTGTTAAAAATACTTTGAAATTTTTTCATTTTCCGAAGCGACTTTTTATCTGTTTTCCAACTGTCCTTCAAAAATGCTTTAGTTCCTCTCTTACATTGGTAATTTCTCTGTGTAGATTTTATTTTATTTTCAGGGTATTTACATTCTCCTTCTGTACATCTACGTACTCTGTTGAATTTCCTTTTAGGATTTCTCATCGAGACATTTTTAAACAGACCTTGTATGATTCTGCATTCAACTTACCCGAGTAATGATTTGAGTTCAGAGTGTTTAAGATACTATTCACGTTGGCTATATCTTAGGATATCCATCTAAATTTATGCTTGTTTGTACTTCAGTGAGGCTGTCAACGGACTATGTTGCATTGTGTTATGATTATATCCGCACTGTTCGTAAAGATCAAGTGTAGCGCATCTACACATCTACAAGGGCCAGCAAAGTTTGCGCAGCCTCAGCTCACTGTGTCCATCATGGGCTACAGTGCCTCCAAATTCTATTTCCGGGATAATACTGTTGTGTGTCATCTTCCATTTTACATTTGGTAGGATGAAATCTCCGAGAGGACAATATTTGGTACAGGATTTTAAAGATGTTTCTGACAGCTGCCTCATCCTTATCTTTTCAGTGAATTCAGCTGTCGTTTCTAACCCTGGTTCATATACCAGGATAACTGTAGATAAATGATTCACTGAACCGATACCATGATGAAATAGACACCTGTAAAACACTTGTATGACTTTACTGTGTAAATATTTCACATCACCACCACGATAATTGTAACAAAAACAAATCTGAAAAACATTTTGGTAACAAAAGCTTGTCTTCAGTTTAGACAGCATATTCTAAGTAACGTTCTGTTAACGGATACTTGTCTTCAGTTTAGACATCTTGTTCTAAGTAACGTTCTGTTAACGGATACTTGTCTTCAGTTTAGACATCTTGTTCTAAGTAACGTTCTGTTAACGGATACTTGTCTTCAGTTTAGACATCTTGTTCTAAGTAACGTTCTGTTAACGGATACTTGTCTTCAGTTTAGACATCTTGTTCTAAGTAACGTTCTGTTAACGGATACTTGTCTTCAGTTTAGACATCTTGTTCTAAGTAACGTTCTGTTAACGGATACTTGTCTTCAGTTTAGACATCTTGTTCTAAGTAACGTTCTGTTAACGGATACTTGTCTTCAGTTTAGACATCTTGTTCTAAGTAACGTTCTGTTAACGGATACTTGTCTTCAGTTTAGACATCTTGTTCTAAGTAACGTTCTGTTAACGGATACTTGTCTTCAGTTTAGACATCTTGTTCTAAGTAACGTTCTGTTAACGGATACTTGTCTTCAGTTTAGACATCTTGTTCTAAGTAACGTTCTATTAACGGATACTTGTCTTCAGTTTAGACATCTTGTTCTAAGTAACGTTCTGTTAACGGATACTTGTCTTCAGTTTAGACATCTTGTTCTAAGTAACGTTCTGTTAACGGATACTTGTCTTCAGTTTAGACATCTTGTTCTAAGTAACGTTCTGTTAACGGATACTTGTCTTCAGTTTAGACATCTTGTTCTAAGTAACGTTCTGTTAACGGATACTTGTCTTCAGTTTAGACATCTTGTTCTAAGTAACGTTCTGTTAACGGATACTTGTCTTCAGTTTAGACATCTTGTTCTAAGTAACGTTCTGTTAACGGATACTTGTCTTCAGTTTAGACATCTTGTTCTAAGTAACGTTCTGTTAACGGATACTTGTCTTCAGTTTAGACATCTTGTTCTAAGTAACGTTCTGTTAACGGATACTTGTCTTCAGTTTAGACATCTTGTTCTAAGTAACGTTCTGTTAACGGATACTTGTCTTCAGTTTAGACATCTTGTTCTAAGTAACGTTCTGTTAACGGATACTTGTCTTCAGTTTAGACATCTTGTTCTAAGTAACGTTCTCTTAACGGATACTTGTCTTCAGTTTAGACATCTTGTTCTAAGTAACGTTCTGTTAACGGATACTTGTCTTCAGTTTAGACATCTTGTTCTAAGTAACGTTCTCTTAACGGATACTTGTCTTCAGTTTAGACATCTTGTTCTAAGTAACGTTCTGTTAACGGATACTTGTCTTCAGTTTAGACATCTTGTTCTAAGTAACGTTCTCTTAACGGATACTTGTCTTCAGTTTAGACATCTTGTTCTAAGTAACGTTCTGTTAACGGATACTTGTCTTCAGTTTAGACATCTTGTTCTAAGTAACGTTCTGTTAACGGATACTTGTCTTCAGTTTAGACATCTTGTTCTAAGTAACGTTCTGTTAACGGATACTTGTCTTCAGTTTAGACATCTTGTTCTAAGTAACGTTCTGTTAACGGATACTTGTCTTCAGTTTAGACATCTTGTTCTAAGTAACGTTCTGTTAACGGATACTTGTCTTCAGTTTAGACATCTTGTTCTAAGTAACGTTCTGTTAACGGATACTTGTCTTCAGTTTAGACATCTTGTTCTAAGTAACGTTCTGTTAACGGATACTTGTCTTCAGTTTAGACATCATGTTCTAAGTAACGTTCTCTTAACGGATACTTGTCTTCAGTTTAGACATCTTGTTCTAAGTAACGTTCTGTTAACGGATACTTGTCTTCAGTTTAGACATCTTGTTCTAAGTAACGTTCTGTTAACGGATACTTGTCTTCAGTTTAGACATCTTGTTCTAAGTAACGTTCTGTTAACGGATACTTGTCTTCAGTTTAGACATCTTGTTCTAAGTAACGTTCTGTTAACGGATACTTGTCTTCAGTTTAGACATCTTGTTCTAAGTAACGTTCTGTTAACGGATACTTGTCTTCAGTTTAGACATCTTGTTCTAAGTAACGTTCTGTTAACGGATACTTGTTTTCAGTTTAGACATCTTGTTCTAAGTAACGTTCTGTTAACGGATACTTGTCTTCAGTTTAGACATCTTGTTCTAAGTAACGTTCTGTTAACGGATACTTGTCTTCAATTTAGACATCTTGTTCTAAGTAACGTTCTGTTAACGGATACTTGTCTTCAGTTTAGACATCTTGTTCTAAGTAACGTTCTGTTAACGGATACTTGTCTTCAGTTTAGACATCTTGTGAGTAACGTTCCATGAACAACGCTCTCAATGGGTATAAGAAGCTCCCAGTGGGTGAATAAAGCTCCCAATGCATAAATAAAACTCCCAGTGGGTGAATAAAGCTCCCAATGCATAAATAAAACTCCCAGTGGGTGAGTAAAGCACCCAGTGGGTGAATAAAGCACCCAGTGGGTGAGTAAAGCACCCAGTGGGTGAATAAAGCACCCAGTGGGTGAATAAAGCACCCAGTGGGTGAATAAAGCACCCAGTGGGTGAATAAAGCACCCAGTGGGTGAGTAAAGCACCCAGTGGGTGAATAAAGCACCCAGTGGGTGAATAAAGCACCCAGTGGGTGAGTAAAGCACCCAGTGGGTGAGTAAAGCACCCAGTGGGTGAATAAAGCACCCAGTGGGTGAATAAAGCACCCAGTGGGTGAGTAAAGCACCCAGTGGGTGAATAAAGCACCCAGTGGGTGAATAAAGCACCCAGTGGGTGAATAAAGCACCCAGTGGGTGAATAAAGCCCTACCTTCTATAAGTTACTTACTACAAGTATCTTCCCACCACATTGAGTGGTCTAACACTGAGTGGTCTAACAGTGTGTGGTCTAACACTGAGTGGTCTAAAAGTGGTCTAACATTGAGTGGTCTAACACTGAGTGGTCTAACCTACTTTATCACACTACCTCCACATTATCTATTACCTTCCATGTCTGCTTTATTTTCAAGAATCTTACTGTTGCCTTATATTATCTTCTTTCTTATATGGATATACATTATTACTATTCATAGGGAAGCGTTAAACCCGCACGCGGTGACTATGTTTGAGCCAGGACCAGCAAGGACGGATACAATTATTTGGATCAAATACCAGTCAACATCAACACATTAAGAGATGTGGTTTTGTATTTGTCATTCCTATCTTGTCTTCCATCATTCCTTCCTTGTCTTCCATCATCATTCTTCTCTTGTCTTCCATCATTCCTTCCTTGTCTTCCATCATCATTCTTCTCTTGTCTTCCATCATTCCTTCCTTGTCTTCCACCATCATTCCTCTCTTGTCTTCCATCATTCCTTCCTTGTCTTCCATCATCATTCCTCTCTTGTCTTCCATCATTCCTTCCTTGTCTTCCACCATCATTCCTCTCTTGTCTTCCACCATCATTCCTTCCTTATCTTCCACCATCATTCTCTCTTGTCTTCCATCGTCATTCCTTCCTTGTCTTCCACCATCATTCCTCTCTTGTCTTCCATCATTCCTTCCTTGTCTTCCATCATCATTCCTCTCTTGTCTTCCATCATTCCTTCCTTGTCTTCCACCATCATTCCTCTCTTGTCTTCCACCATCATTCCTTCCTTATCTTCCACCATCATTCCTCTCTTGTCTTCCATCATCATTCCTTCCTTGTCTTCCACCATCATTCCTCTCTTGTCTTCCACCATCATTCCTTCCTTGTCTTCCACCGTCATTCTTCTCTTGTTTTCCACCATCATTCCTCTCTTGTCTTCCATCATCATTCCTTCCTTGTCTTCCACCATCATTCCTCTCTTGTCTTCCATCATTCCTTCCTTGTCTTCCACCATCATTCCTTCCTTGTCTTCCACCATCATTCCTTCCTTATCTTCCACCATCATTCCTCTCTTGTCTTCCACCATCATTCCTCTCTTGTCTTCCACCATCATTCCTTGTCTTCCACCATCATTCCTCTCTTGTCTTCCACCATCATTCCTTCCTTATCTTCCACCATCATTCCTTCCTTATCTTCCACCATCATTCCTTCCTTATCTTCCACCATCATTCCTTCCTTATCTTCCACCATCATTCCTCTCTTGTCTTCCACCATCATTCCTATCTTGTCTTCCACCATCATTCCTTGTCTTCCACCATCATTCCTTCCTTATCTTCCATCATTCCTCTCTTGTCTTCCACCATCATTCCTTCCTTATCTTCCACCATCATTCCTCTCTTGTCTTCCACCATCATTCCTCTTGTCTTCCCCCATCATTCCTCTCGTGTCTTCCACCATCATTCCTTCCTTGTCTTCCACCATCATTCCTTCCTTATCTTCCACCATCATTCCTCTCTTGTCTTCCACCATCATTCCTCTTGTCTTCCACCATCATTCCTCTCGTGTCTTCCACCATCATTCCTTGTCTTCCACCATCATTCCTTCCTTGTCTTCCATCATTCCTCTCTTGTCTTCCATCATCATTCATTCCTTGTCTTCCACCGTCATTCCTTCCTTGTCTTCCGTCATTCCTTCCTTGTCTTAGACCGTCATTCCTCTTTTGTCTTCCACCATCATTCCTTCCTTGTCTTAGACCGTCATTCCTCTCTTGTCTTCCATCATCATTCCTTCCTTGTCTTCCACCGTCATTCCTTCCTTGTCTTCCACCATCATTCCTCTCTTGTCTTCCACCGTCATTCCTTCCTTGTCTTCCACCATCATTCCTCTCTTGTCTTCCACCGTCATTCCTTCCTTGTATTCCACCGTCATTCCTTCCTTGTCTTAGACCGTCATTCCTCTTTTGTCTTCCACCATCATTCCTTTCTTGTCTTCCATCATTCCTCTCTTGTCTTCCACCGTCATTCCTTCCTTGTCTTCCATCATTCCTTCCTTGTCTTCCACCATCATTCCTCTCTTGTCTTCCACCGTCATTCCTTCCTTGTCTTCCACCGTCATTCCTTCCTTGTCTTCCACCGTCATTCCTTCCTTGTCTTAGACCGTCATTCCTCTTTTGTCTTCCACCATTCCTTCCTTGTCTTCCACCGTCATTCCTCTTTTGTCTTCCACCATTCCTTCCTTGTCTTCCACCATCATTCCTATCTTGGCTTCCACCGTCATTCCTCCCTTGTCTTCCACTGTCATTCCTCCCTTGTCTTCCACTGTCATTCCTTCCTTGTCTTCCACCGTCATTCCTTCCTTGTCTTCCACCGTCATTCCTTCCTTGTCTTCCACCGTCATTCCTTCCTTGTCTTCCACCGTCATTTATTCCTTGTCTTCTACCGTCATTCCTCTCTTGTCTTCCATCATTCCTCTTTTGCCTTCCATCGTAATTCATTCCTTGGCTTCCATCGTCATTCCTCTCTTCATTCCTTCCTTGTCTGCCAACGTCATTCCTTCTCAGTCTGCCATTGTCGTTTCTCCCCGATCTGCCATCGTCATTCCTACCCTGTCTGCCATCGTCATTCCTCCCGTCTGATATAATCATTCCTTCCGGTCTGCCATCGTCAATCCTCCCTGTCTGCCATCGTCATTCCTTCCCTGTCTGCCGTCGTCATTCCTTCCCTGTCTGCCATCATTCCTTCCGGACTGTCATCGTCAATCCTAACCTGTCTGCCGTCGTCATTCCTTCCCTGTCTGTCGTCGTCATTCATTCCCTGTCTGCCATCGTCAATCCTCTCCTGTCTGCCATCATCATAGCTTCCCTGTCTGCCATCATCATTGCTTCCCTGTCTGCCATCGTCATTCCTAACCTATTCGTTTCTTTACTATTTTATTTCCTCTAGAGTCTCAGTTAATGCAATATTTCTTCGTTATATTCTCATTATCAGTCTTTCATCAGTTATTAAAGTTTTTCTGGTCTCAGACCTACTTAGTGAGGCAGTTTATCTTTATTTATTGTCTGGTTTATTAACAAGTGATCACAAAGTTTTCTTCACCAGACTCATCATATGTTGCTGTGGGTGGTGTTGAGGTGTTGCTTGCTTGCTAGTGTTGCTGTGGGTGGTGTTGAGGTGTTGCTTGCTTGCTAGTGTTGCTGTGGGTGGTGTTGAGGTGTTGCTTGCTTGCTAGTGTTGTTGTGGGTGGTGTTGAGGTGTTGATTGCTTGCTAGTGTTGTTGTGGGTGGTGTTGATGTGTTGCTTGCTTGCTAGTGTTGTTGTGGGTGGTGTTGAGGTGTTGCTTGATTGCTAGTGTTGTTGTGGGTGGTGTTGATGTGTTGCTTGCTTGCTAGTGTTGTTGTGGGTGGTGTTGAGGTGTTGCTTGCTTGCTAGTGTTGTTGTGGGTGGTGTTGATGTGTTGCTTGCTTCCTAGTGTTGCTGTGGGTGGTGTTGAGGTGTTGCTTGCTTGCTAGTGTTGTTGTGGGTGGTGTTGAGGTGTTGCTTGCTTGCTAGTGTTGTTGTGGGTGGTGTTGATGTGTTGCTTGCTTGCTAGTGTTGTTGTGGGTGGTGTTGATGTGTTGCTTGCTTGATAGTGTTGTTGTGGGTGGTGTTGAGGTGTTGCTTGCTTGATAGTGTTGTTGTGGGTGGTGTTGAGGTGTTGCTTGCTTGCTAGTGTTGTTGTGGTGGTGTTGAGGTGTTGCTTGCTTGCTAGTGTTGTTGTGGGTGGTGTTGAGGTGTTGCTTGCTTGCTAGTGTTGTTGTGGGTGGTGTTGATGTGTTGCTTGCTTGATAGTGTTGTTGTTGGTGGTGTTGAGGTGTTGCTTGCTTGCTAGTGTTGTTGTGGTGGTGTTGAGGTGTTGCTTGCTTGCTAGTGTTGTTGTGGTGGTGTTGATGTGTTGCTTGCTTGCTAGTGTTGTTGTGGGTGGTGTTGAGTGTTGCTTGCTTGCTAGTGTTGTTGTGGGTGGTGTTGAGGTGTTGCTTGCTTGCTAGTGTTGTTGTGGGTGGTGTTGATGTGTTGCTTGCTTGCTAGTGTTGTTGTGGGTGGTGTTGAGGTGTTGCTTGCTTGATAGTGTTGTTGGTGGTGTTGAGGTGTTGCTTGCTTGCTAGTGTTGTTGTTGGTGGTGTTGAGGTGTTGCTTGTTTGCTAGTGTTGTTGTAGGTGGTGTTGAGGTGTTGCTTGCTTGCTAGTGTTGTTGTTGGTGGTGTTGAGGTGTTGCTTGCTTGCTAGTGTTGCTGTTGGTGGTGTTGAGGTGTTACTTGGTTGCTAGTGTTGTTGCTGGTGGTGTTGAGGTGTTGCTTGGTTGCTAGTGCTGTTGTTGGTGATGTTGAGGTGTTGCTTGCTTGCTAATGTTGTTGTTGGTGGTGTTGAGGTGTTGCTTGCTTGCTAATGTTGTTGTTGGTGGTGTTAAGGAGTTGCATGGTTGCTAGTGTTGTTGGTGGTGGTGTTGAGGTGTTGCTTGCTTGTGAATGTTGTTGGTGGTGGTGTTGCTTTCTTGCTAGTGTTGTTGTGGGTGGTGTTGAGGTGTTGCTTGGTTGCTAATGTTGTTGTTGGTGGTGTTGAGGTGTTGCTTGGTTGCTAGTGTTGAGATGTTGCATGGTTGCTAGTGTTGATGTGGGTGGTGTTGAGGTACTGCGTCTTTGATAGTGTTGGTGTGGTGTTAAGGTGTTGCATGGTTGCTAGTGTTGGAGTGGGTGTTATTGAGGTGTTGCATGGATGCTAGTGTTGGTGTAGGTTTTGATGACGTGTTGCTTGGTGCTAGTGTTGGTGTGGGTGGTGCTGAGGTGTTACATGGTTGCTAGTGGTCAGGTGTTGCATGGTTGCTAGTGTTGATGTGGGTGGTGTTGAGGTGTTGCGTGGTTGCCAGTGTTGGTGTGGGTGGTGTTGAGTTGTTGCGTGGTTGCTAGTGTTGGTGTGGGTGGTGTTGAGTTGTTGCTAGTGTTGGTGTGGGTGGTGTTGATGTGTTACATTGTTGCTAGTGTTGTTGGTGGTGTTGAAGTGTTGCGTGGTTGTTGGATTTGAAGTGTTGCTTGGTTGCTACTGTTAGTGTGGGCGGTGTTGAGGTACTGCATGGATGCTAGTGTTGGTGTGGGCGGTGTTGAGGTACTGCATGGATGCTAGTGTTGGTGTGGGCGGTGTTGAGGTACTGCATGAATGCTAGTGTTGGTGTGGGCGGTGTTGAGGTACTGCATGGATGCTAGTGTTGGTGTGGGCGGTGTTGAGGTCTTGCTAGTGTTGGTTTTGTTGTGGTGTTGCTTTGCTTCTAGTGTTGGTGTTGTGTTGCTTGGCTTCTAGTGTTGGTGTTGTATTGCTTGGCTTCTAGTGTTGGTGTTGGGTTGTTTGGCTTCTAGTGTTGGTGTTGTGTTGTTTTACTTCTAGTGTTGGTGTTGTATTGCTTGGCTTCTAGTGTTGGTGTTGCGTTGTTTGGCTTCTAGTGTTGGTGTTGTGTTGTTTGGCTTCTAGTGTAGGTGGTGTTAGTGGTTGGTGTTAGTGTTGTTGTGTTGCCGTGGTTGCGTTGATACCCGGAATACCCTCCAGGGAGGTAACAGGCAGGTGTTGTGGGTGTGGGCAGTGTGGGTGTTGGTGGTTTGATTGGTGTTGATGTGGTTGTTGGTGTGGGTGGTATGGGTGTGGGTGGTGGTGTGGGTGGTATGGGTGTGGGTGGTGGTGTGGGTGGTGCTGCTGTGGGTGGTGTTGGTGTGGGTATGGGCGTTACTGAGGTGTTGCTGGTGTGGGCGGTGTTGGTGTGAGTGGTGTAGGTGGTGTGGGTATGGTTGTTACTGAGGTGTTGCTTGGGTGGTAGTTGTGGTGTGGGTGTTATTGAGGTGTTGCTTGGCTGGTAGTTGTGTTGGTGTGGGTGGTAGTGGTATGGGTGGTTGTGGTGGGTGGTGATGGTGTGGGTGGGTGGTGGTGTGGGTGGGTGGTGGTGTGGGTGGTGGTGGTAGGGGTTTGGTGGTGGTGTGGGTGGTGGTGGTGTGGGTGGTGGTGGTGTGGGTGGTGGTGATGTGGGTGGTGATGGTGTGTGTGTGTGGTGGTGGTGGTATGGGTGGTGGTATGGGTGGTGGTGGTGTTGGTGGTGATGGTGTGGGTGGTGGTGGTGTGGGTGGTGATGGTGTGTGTGTGGTGGTGGTGGTATGGGTGGTGGTGTGGGTGGTTGTGGTGGTGATGATGGTGGTATGGGTTTTGGTGGTGGTGATGATGGTGGTATGTATGGGTGGGTGTGGGTGGTTGTGGTGGTGATGGTGGTGTGGGTGGTGATGGTGGTGTGGGTGGTGATGGTGGTGTGGGTGGTGATGGTGGTGTGGGTGGTGATGGTGTGGGTGGTGATGGTGTGGGTGGTGATGGTGTGGGTGGTGATGGTGTGGGTGGTGATGGTGTGGATGGTGGTGATATGGGTCGTGGTGATATGGGTGGTGGTGGTATGGGTGGTGGTGGTATGGGTGGTGGTGTGGTGTGGTGTGGTGGTGGTATGGGTGGTGGTGGTTTGGGTGGTGATGGTGGTGGTGTGGGTGGTGATGGTGTGGATGGTGATGATATGGGTCGTGGTGATATGGGTGGTGGTGGTATGGGTGGTGGTGGTATGGGTGGTGGTGGTAGTATGTGTGGTGGTGGTATGGGTGGTGGTGGTATGGGTGGTGATGGTGGTGTGGGTGGTGATGGTGTGGATGGTGATGATATGGGTGGTGGTGTGGATGGTGGTGATATGGGTGGTGGTGATATGGGTGGTGGTGATATGGGTGGTGGTGGTATGGGTGGTGGTGGTATGGGTGGTGGTGATATGGGTGGTGATGGTGGGTGGTGGTGATATGGGTGGTGGTGTATGGGTGGTGGTGGTATGGGTGGTGGTGGTATGTGTGTGGTGGTGTGTATGGGTGGTGGTGATATGGGTGGTGGTGGTATGGGTGGTGGTGGTATGGGTGGTGGTGGTATGGGTGGTGGTGGTATGGGTGGTGGTGGTTTGGGTGGTGGATGGTGGTGTGGGTGGTGGTGTGGATGGTGGTGATATGGGTGGTGGTGATATGGGTGGTGATGGTGTGGATGGTGGTGATATGGGTGGTGATGGTGTGGATGGTGGTGATATGGGTGGTGGTGATATGGGTGGTGGTGGTATGGGTGGCGGTGGTATGTGTGGTGGTGGTATGGGTGGTGGTGGTATGGGTGGTGGTGGTATGGGTGGTGGTGGTATGGGTGGTGGTGGTATGGGTGGTGGTGGTATTTGTGGTGGTGGTATGGGTGGTGGTGATATGGGTGGTGGTGGTATGGGTGGTGGTGGTATGGGTGGTGGTGGTATGGGTGGTGATGGTGGTGTGGGTGGTGATGGTGTGGATGGTGGTGATATGGGTGGTGATGGTGTGGATGGTGGTGATATGGGTGGTGGTGATATGGGTGGTGGTGGTATGGGTGGTGGTGGTATGGGTGGTGGTGGTATGGGTGGTGGTGGCATGGGTGGTGGTGGTATGGGTGGTGGTGGTATGGGTGGTGGTGGTATGGGTGGTGTATCCTAAGATATAAACCGTATGGGTGTGGAGTGAGCAGGGAGGGCGGGAGAGGTGCTGGTGTGGGGGCGGACAGCGTGGCGCCCACCAGCATACCAGATGCAGGCGGGGACGGACGGGCGGGGGGCGGCGCGACTTACGGTTTATGATGTCGTCGTAGTGAAGCACCATGATGGAGGGCGGGCAGCGGTGCCTGGCTCCCCGCTACACCAAACACAGATCAATAGCAGCAGCGGGCAACAAATCCCCGTGTTGCACGTGCTGGTGTGTAGGTCCCCCGCGGAGAGACACACAGGCTTCCACGCCACAGTTACACTTGAACTGCCTAACTTCCAGCCATCACGCTGCACCCATTCTTTCCGGTGCTCGCCCGGCACATGTCACACGCTCACAGCCAATGGGGAGGACTCTCCCCGTGACGTCACACCTTGCCAGCCAACCAGTGGAGGTTATGGTGACGTCACTTATCAGTAAGAACCAGTAGTGGAGGAATTCACAGAAAACGGGCGCCAGTGTAGGCAGTATGTGGTGAGTAAGCGATTCACAAGTCTTACACAGGGTATATACACCCAGAAGACTCTCTCTTTCACTGTATAAACACTAACTGTTTACTATAATCTTTATTTAAGGGATTACATTATTGTTGACTAGTGTTGAACAGATTACAAGCAACCTTAATGACCCTTGTCTGGTAGAAAGGCTATAAACCCAATTAAGCCACCAGCCAACGTGTGTGTGTGTGTGTGTGTGTGTGTACTCACCTAGTTGTAGTTGCAGGGGTCGATTCATAGCTCCTGGCCCCGTGTGTGTGTGACATATTAGTGACACACATGTAGTGCTGAACTAGATAATGTTCTACAACCACAAACACATGTACACCTCAGACACATGTACACCACAAACACATGTACACCACAAATACATGCATACTCTCAAACTTTTGCTTAGTTATTATCATGATAATTGTGGGTAAGCCCTAAATCAGTAGGGTAGTCAAAACACCTTAGGAATGGAAGGTAGTCAGATTTAGTCCAAAGAAAGGTAAGAGTAACGCCAATTCTGTTCATCAAAAAGTCCTTAATATCAAAGTACTCCTTTAATTGGAATTTCACTCAGTTTAATTTGTAAACAACGTAACTCAATATAATACTAATTTTCTTCCTTAGAACTTACATAAAAAGGAAAAGAAATTCTTAAACATACGTACACAAACCTGTAAATAATTTCGGTGGGATTTTTTTATTGCTTCGCTTAGTGTAGCCTGTGGACACACTGGCTGACGGTCACACAGTCATCACAACCCGATTGATCAAATCGTAGAGGCAATTATTACTTCTGCTGGCAAAAGGTCGAAGAGCAGTGGACGTCAGGTGGTCTTCAGTTATGCCTACGACAGTGCTAATTGCACTGGCTCTACTCTATACTCACGTCCACCAATATTCCTCTAGAAAGCTGTTATCAACTTGGCATTATAACTTCACAAATGGTTATAACTATAACCATAATTTTTCAGGGGGCGGACCAGTAAGCCAGCGGAAGGCCTCGGTCAGATGACCAACGTTTGTCAGGAAATACGTGTCCTGTTTCCTGACAAACCTTACCTAACTTAACCTAACTTGGCATTCAGGTTATTTCAATTATACATTATGAGAAACTTTCAGTAACAAATAACCCACACTTGGGTTCATTCCGAATGTTGTGAGATGGGTGGTGTATTTAATGTTTTGCTTTGAATGTAATGGCAGAGTAGTAATACAAACAAGAGAGCACCAGAGCAAAAGTACCCAAAGTGGTGTGGCTACTCGTTTACAAGCTCCTCATAGGTCATCTCGCAATGATAGTCCTTCATCTCTTACCTTCACTCGGGTTCAAATCTGACTTTGTTTTTAAATCTGGGAAAATGAAAGGTACTCAGGTTCGGTCAATAACCTTCAGTCTCATGAAGATACCCAACTGAACGAAGTACTTGCCAGTTTTTAGTACTTTCTATATTTAAACATCAATTTCAAAACTTAACAGGATGAGAACGAGCAAAGGTGCCAGGAAAGTGCCTTGTAGAACTAATGTTTCTCGTGCACTCAGACAAGAGTTTGTAATGTTCACCATCATCAATTATAATGTGTTATAAACTTTAATATTCACTACTTTGCCCGTTGAAGCCTTTCACCTTGTTTTACACTATTACTTTCTTTAAATCAACATTAATCATATCCAAATTTATATTTTCTTAAATGCCTTCGTGATTTTTAGGAGTTGAAAGATATGATCTTCATACTCTTATATCATGTTGACTTGGGTGGTGAAGCCTTGTTGACCTTTGGTGGTGAAGCCTTGTTGACCTTTGGTGGTGAGATTGTTGACTTGGTGGAAGCAGACTGTGTGAGCCTTGTGACCTGGGTTGAAGCATTGTGACCTGGGAGGACCTTGTGACCTGGTGGAAGCTTGACCTGGGTAGTGGCCTTGTTGACCTGGGATGACCTGGACCTGGGTGGTGAAGCCTTGTTGACCTGGGAGTAACCCTTTGGGACTGTGAAACACGACAGGCGTTGTGAACCCAAATCTTGATGAATCATTGACCGACTTGTGAAGCTATGTTGACCAGGGTTCTTAAGCCATGTTGACATAGGTTGTAATGTATGTCTTTCCATAAAACCAGTAAGCTGTCTTCTCAGTAAACAATCAGCAGACAAGCAGACTGTTTGATGTTACCGCGACTAGTGTGGTGATGTCTACCATCGCTCTGCTGCCTCCTTTGTCCAGTGGTCCTGTCTGCAGGTTTGAAAGCCTCTACGATATAACATGAATCTCATCTCTTCCTCCAAAGTACACCGAAAGCTGTGGTGCTACTGGTGTTTTTCATTTCTTATAAATATGGAACAGCAATCAGGCTGTGTTCAGTTTTATGTACAGGTTCATGTAGGTGCCCAATTATCTTGTTAAGCTAGATGCTTTTAATTAAAACAATTGTTATGTTCTGTAGAAACACCTAAATTATCATAATTTTAATCAAAATTTCTGTTAAACATGAGATTTTGCTTAATTTTCCCTGAAGATGAAGTATGTGACGTTTATGTTTATATTTGTGATAAACATAGCTGTTACCAGTTTCGAGAGTTCTTTTACCTTCAAAGCCTGGCCGGTGGGCAAGGCTTCCCTGGTGGTGATCGCCTTGTCAGACAGGGTCATGGTGCTAGTGGCTCACAGACCCACAACGCCTTCATAATTCGGCTGATGAGACACTTGCAGGAGATACTGGTCTAGTTTCCTCTTGAAAACTTCTTGCTTCGTTCCGACAATATTTGCGACCTCTGCTGGTCGGAGAGTCTAGCATCCCAGTGATGTATAATCGTGTTTACGGCAACCCAATTTTCAACTGAATTTATGGTACACTTCCATATCTTTTATTCTAGGAAGTTGTTATGGCAGATTGGGGACCAAGCCCTATGTATCTCGCATGTATATATTATTAGGTACGTCTTTTTTCTGCTCCAAATATAACCATTCGAGTGCTTTGAGGCGTTGCCAGTAGTCTAGAGGTTTTATTGATTATATGCGAGCAGTATACGACTTGTGTACATCTTCCAGCTTTGTGTTCAAGCGCCTTGAAAGGTACTGTGAGCACAGAATGTACAAGTCGTGAAAGCACAAGCGATCTAAACAATCCCATCATTGCAAATAGGAAGGGCGTCTGTCTCACACTCAGCAGACGGAGGATCAAGCCTCCACCACGTCCTGCGCTGAATGATCCACATGGGTTTAGCGCTTAACATGAATTATTATTATTATTAATCCACCACCCTGCCTATGTTCTATATTCTGTATTCGTCTTGAGCTCTTCCAATTTGACAATATTAAGCAGTTGAAACTGCTCACCATCGACCATAGTGTAATATTTATTTGTCCTTTGAAAAAATAATGTTTACATCTATTTGTAATTTTTCTGTCTTTTACTATATCCCGCTCAAGGTCATGCGAAGCTGTGTCTACAGTCTTTTAATGTGAGAATAAGAAATAGTAAAGACGGTAGGACCGTGTTTAGGACATCTGAACTTTCACTTTACAAAGTGTACGACGTCTTGTTTACTACCACTCCTCGGATCCTGTTTGTTAGGGGTGGATCACGTTAATTAAAAAAAAATATCTGGATCTTTCATACTCACTGTGCTAATTTAACTGAACATCGAGTCAAACTGATTTTTATTAAAAACTTCACTCACTATTTTGCCGTCCCATTAAGTTAATGTTCGTTTTGTAAGTAGCGTCTCCTTATATTCACACACAGACACACACACGTCAGCGATGGTGGAACGCATACTAGCGATAATGGAACAAACGCTTAAGTGTCGAAATATGCGCTAGTAATGGTGGAACATGTCTTAGGGGTGCTGGAAGTTGTGATAGCGATGCTAGAACATGAGGTATCGTTGCTGGAAGTTGCGCTAGCGGTGTTGCAACGTGCGCTACCGGTGTTGCAACGTCATCGCACGGTGCTGGAACGTGGACTCATTACATTACACATGAGGAGAGGGGAGGATGATGAAGTGGAACAGACAGAATGTAAAAATGAATAAGAAGGGGTTAGCATGAGAAAGAAGAAATTTTGGAGAAATTAAATTATAAGTGTTAGTAAGAGAAAGGAAAGAGAGGATAAGGAGCATGAAGAATATTAAGAGGAGACTTAGTGTACAGAGAATACTTACACTTAAGTGCAGAGGAGAGTGAATACTCTCTCTCCCCTGCACTCAGGACGTGAGTGGCGTTCATCTTAGACCACTGCCCTCCCTGCAGGCCATAAAGAAGTGCTGTGTGATTTACCGTACGTATGTGCATTGGTTAATTTGTTAGGTTAAAACCTTTTAAGTAAACGATGCTTATAAGGCGCCATGTCGCCTTTGTACCACCAGTCAAGGATATATAAGTATGTTAAGTGCACTGAAATTCTTGTTATTACTACTAATTACTACTACTACTACTACTAATAATAATAATAATAATAATAATAATAATAATAATAATAATAATAATCACAATAAATATAGTTGCAAAATGCTCCTCGGAAAGGAGATAGTGAAACAAGGCAAGTTGTCACCTTAGAGTTTCATGTGTGACACTTGGCCTTTCAAAGACCTGATACAAGAATGCAGCTACACTTGTCTTGTCCCCAGCTACACTCACACCGCATCCCAGCCTCACCTTGCTAGCTACCTCACCCCCGCCTCCCCAGCTACACTCACACCCCCACTCCCCAGCTACACTCACACCCCCACTCCCAGCTACCTCACACCCCGCACTCCCCAGCTACACTCACACCCCCCACTCCCCAGCTACACTCACACCCCGCACTCCCCAGCTACACTCACACCCCCGCACTCCCCAGCTACACTCACACCCCCGCACTCCCCAGCTACACTCACACCCCCGCACTCCCCAGCTACACTCACACCCCCGCACTCCCCAGCTACACTCACACCCCCGCACTCCCCAGCTACACTCACACCCCCGCACTCCCCAGCTACACTCACACCCCGCACTCCCCAGCTACACTCACACCCCCGCACTCCCCAGCTACACTCACACCCCGCACTCCCCAGCTACACTCACACCCCGCACTCCCCAGCTACACTCACACCCCACCCCGCACCTCCCCAGCTACACTCACACCCCGCACTCCCCAGCTACACTCACACCCCGCACTCCCCAGCTACACTCACACCCCGCACTCCCCAGCTACACTCACACCCCGCACTCCCCAGCTCCCACACTCCCACCTCCCAGCTACACTCACACCCCCACTCCCCAGCTACACTCACACCCCCACTCCCCAGCTACACTCACACCCCGCACTCCCCAGCTACACTCACACCCCGCACTCCCCAGCTACCTCACACCCCGCACTCCCCAGCTACACTCACACCCCGCACTCCCCAGCTACACTCACACCCCCGCACTCCCCAGCTACACTCACACCCCCGGACACACATCCACTCTCTCACACACGCACACCACCACAAACACACACGCCACACACACACACACACACACCAGGCCAGGAGCTGTGAATCGACCCCCGCCACCACAACTACGTGAGTACACACACACACACACTCCCCACAAACACCCACACCCACACACCCTCAACCCCCACAAACACCCACCCTCAACCCCCACATCCACACACACACGCCCTCCTCCCCCACACACATCCAAATACATCCCCATCCACACTCACATTCAAACAAACAAAACAAAAAACCACAGGCCAAGTGTCTATCAACAAGTGCCTCTGATAACTGGCAACTGACACACTGAAGAAGTAACAAGTGAAGCAAGAGAGAGGAATGGGTGTACTGCAAGAAGGCTTTCGACACGGTTCTGCACAAGAGACTGAGGCAAAAGCTAGAGGAGCAGGCAGGAATAAGAAGGAATGCACTATAATAGATGAAGGAATAACTAACAGGAAAGACACAGAGTGACTGCCTGTGATGAAGTGTCAGAATGTGCATAAGTGACATGTACAGAAAACATAAGCCAGATATATCTCTGTTTACACATGATGTACAATTAATGGGGAACTTGTAAACGGGATAGGATAAGGAAAGCCTACATATTGACCTGGATAAGCTGCAGGACTGGTTTGACAAGTGACTATTGGTATTTATCTCAAACAAATGCAAAGCTGTGAAAATTTGGGAAGGGCAAAGCAGACCAGAAACGGAAAACTTGCTTGGGGGGAGAATGATGGGCAAGCTGCAAACCTCAATCATGAGAATAGTACTAAGCATATCGTCTGAGGCGCACATCAACTGAATAACCTCTGCAGTAAAGACACCTCTCCAAACTTAAGATTACATCTCAGGACTCTAACCAAGAAATCATTCATGACACTATATACGACATACGTCAGCCATCTTGGAATATGTAGCTCCAGTAGGAGCCCACAACTGGCCAAATATGTCTAGAAACCGGAGAGAGCACAAAGGTTTGCAATGAAACTAGTCCCAGAGCTAAGGAGTATGAGGCATGAAGGAGCTAAACCTGATGATATTATAAAACAACAGGACCAAGGGAAATATGATACCGATGTACAAAATACTCATAGGAATTGATAGGACGGATAAGGACAGAGTTCTCAGGACACGAGGACACAGCTGGAAGTTACAAACAGGTAAATCACAGAGATGTTAGCAGGTATTTAGTCAGCCTTAGAGTGGTTAGAAAGTGGCATGACCTGGACAACAAAATCATAGATGAAGGATCAACATTTAGCTTAACAATAGGTATGATAGGGCTAATAAAACCAATCTGAGAGGCAGGCCCAAGAGCTGAGATTCGATCACGGTAAGAACAAATAGGTTAGTGAGGTGAGCACACACACACAGTTTCCAGTGACACTGACACAACATTCTACTGAAGCCTAAGCCAACCATCCATCATTCAGTGTTTTCCTTTTATTTATGTGACCTTATATTTGACCTTAGGAGCGAACTCTATCTCATGAGACTAAACTTTTAATCATTAACTGACTTATGTAATGACTAACTTCTTGTATAGGTTAGCCTGTGTGATTACCTACTATCTGTAGTCCCAGGAGCAGAGCTATACTCTTGTTATCCCGTAGTCAGTGTTTACTTAATTAAATATACAAGTAATTACCAGTGGTTGTAGTACGTAATATATCTTCCCCTGGATTCTATTCCAACAATCTACAACTTTATGTAGAAATATTTTATACTTGTCCTTCGGCTTTTTTTCTTAATTAACAAATGTTAGCTTTTGTTCTCTTGTTGGTGCTGAGAAATTCTTATCTTCCTTTTCATATATTTCTATGATCATGTATATGGTATCATATCTCCTCTTTTTCAGGTAGCAGCCAACGAACGCATATCTTGTGTTGTCAGACTTCTCAAACAATACACAAATAACCCGCACACTGGCTTACGCGACGTTCTGGAGTTTTGAGACTGTGACCGCGGGTTCGAACCCCACCCGTGGTATGGTTTGTTTACAATCTTGTCATTACGATTTCGTGAGTCATCGTCCTAAGCTTCTGTCTCTTGTGTACTGTTGCAGTCACGGTATTGTGCCTTTTTGCTCATCACAAACACATTTTTTAACCGATTCATTTTACATTTCTTTAGATATGAATTAAGTGCAGAACCACATTACCTCTGTATTTAAATGCTAGTCTAATGCTTGTTGGTTTCCTCAGAATTTTTCACCCTCTGTAATTTAGGTACTCTTCGATTCCCCTCTGCTTGCTCTCCCTAACTTGTTGATCAGTGTCTAGTGGGGGAAGAGTGTTCAATACTTTGTTTTGGAGTCCATGAATATGAAGTACATCCATGTCTAATCCGTTTTTGTTTTGCTTTATCTTAGAAACACTATCACACAAATCATGTAGTCAGTTTTTCCTGACAATGCTGTTTAGTGATGCAGTATCTCAAGTCTGTCACTCTTCTTATATGCAGGGGCTACACTAGCAATTTTCCAACTATCCGATAGCTGTCCTGCCTCCCTCCACCCATAAGGGATATGTTGTCAGGTTCAATGGCTTTTGTTGCATCCAGTTCCTGTGTATTTTTCACCTCCCACTTTGTTAGGTGGGTGTCTCCTAGTGTTGGCTGATCACTCTAGCATCCCTGCTAGTATAATATATGGAGTTTCTAAAAATCATTAAAACTACCAAGCTTGCTTGTTATCTATGATGTTATCTCCTATCTTACTGATATGCTTTCTTCGTATTTCTTGTGCGTGCGTGTGTGTGTGTTCGTGTTCTCGTGCGTGTGTGAGATTACCTATTAGTATTCACAGCACCAAAGTTCGTGATGTCACGACTCACGATATAAATTTATCACCGTAGTTCTTAAAACTGCCAGTGGCTTCAACACAGTTCTTGATTTACTCCAGCCTTGATCCACACTATGGCAACGAAATGTTTTCCAATATAACTTCTTCACTGCTTCTTACCATCTTACACGTTACATCCTTACATAAATAACCAGAACATAGGACACACAAGCTGATGGCGACGTTTCGGTCCGACTTGAACCATTTACAAGTCACACCAAATCGGACAGAAACGACATCAAAAGCTACTCTGTCCTATGTGCGGGTTATTTGTGTATTGTTCCAGTCACGGTATTGTGCCTTTCTGTTCTTTAAATCCTCTTTTCACCTCCTGCCTTCCAACGAGGGCATTACCAGTACCCATGTTAGTGTTTCTCACTTCTGAAACACACCTCGTTTTCTTGTTTGGACACAAAACAACAGCCACATATTCTACTTTTGATTTAATTTATTGTATAGTATTTGACATAAAAAAGTAGAAATTTTATATTTGAAAGTTTTTAAAAATTAGCTAATATGACTTTCTCGTGAGAATCTGTTTATAGAGCTCCCTCATGATAGTAAGAACCTGTGTATAGAGCTCCCTCATGGTAGTGAGAACCTGTGCATAGAGCTCCCTCATGATGGTGAGAACCTGTGTATAGAGCTCCCTCATGGTACTGAGAACCTGTGTATAGAGCTCCCTCATGGTAGTGAGAACCTGTGTATAGAGCTCCCTCATGGTAGTGAGAACCTGTGTATAGAGCTCCCTCATGGTAGTGAGAACCTGTGTATAGAGCTCCCTCATGGTAGTGAGAACCTGTGTATAGAGCTTTCATGGTAGTGAGAACCTGTGTATAGAGCTCCCTCATGGTAGTGAGAACCTGTGTATAGAGCTCCCTCATGGTAGTGAGAACCTGTGTATAGAGTTCCCTCATGGTAGTGAGAACCTGTGTATAGAGCTCCCTCATGGTACTGAGAACCTGTGTATAGAGCTTTCATGGTAGTGAGAACTTGTGTGTGTGTGTGTGTGTGTGTGTGTGTGTGTATAGAGTTAACTCATGGTAATGAGAAACAAAGAGCAGACAGAGTTCATCATGGTAGTGAAAACTTGTGTGGCTACATAGCGCTCGTTCATGGTAGTAAGAAACATGTCTTTACAGAGCTTGATCATGGTAGACCTGACTATTAAAGCTGTGTACACTATCTTCATAACCTACCTGAAGGCTAATATTCATCTATCATGCCGATAATATGTCAATGACAAAAACAGTAAAACATTAAGGCCTATTTGCACGTCGACGCATTTAAATGTAAATTTTAAACATAAAACTTCAACATCTGTTTTGTCCACCAAGCGTTCCATTAATTTCAAGACTAGATTGTTAACTTAACAATATGTGATTATTATTTTTGTTTAACATATTGCAATCCTCAAGAAATATTATTTAAATTAGTATTACTGATCCTTGTGGGACCCCACTAGTAACATCACTAGGACTACCACTGATCCTTGTGGGACCCACTAGTAACATCACCAGGACTACCACTGATCCTTGTGGGACCCCACTAGTAACATCACCAGGACTACCACTGATCCTTGTGGGACCACACTAGTAACATCACCAAGACTACCACTGACCCTTGTGGGACCACACTAGTAACATCACTAGGACTACCACTGATCCTTGTGGGACCCCACTAGTAACATCACTAGGACTACCACTGATCCTTGTGGGACCCCACTAGTAACATCACCAGGACTACCACTGATCCTTGTGGGACCACACTAGTAACATCACCAAGACTACCACTGATCCTTGTGGGATCACACTAGTAACATCACCAAGACTACCACTGATCCTTGTGGGACCACACTAGTAACATCACTAGGACTACCACTGACCCTTGTGGGACCACACTAGTAACATCACCAGGACTACCACTGACCCTTGTGGGACCACACTAGTAACATCACCAAGACTACCACTGATCCTTGTGGGACCACACTAGTAACATCACTAGGACTACCACTGATCCTTGTGGGACCACCTAGTAACATCACCAGGACTACCACTGATCCTTGTGGGACCCACTAGTAACATCACCAGGACTACCACTGATCCTTGTGGGCCCCCACTAGTAACATCACCAGGACTACCACTGATCCTTGTGGGACCACACTAGTAACATCACTAGGACTACCACTGATCCTTGTGGGACCCCACTAGTAACATCACCAGGACTACCACTGATCCTTGTGGGACCACACTAGTAACATCAACAGGACTACCACTGATCCTTGTGGGACCACACTAGTAACATCACCAAGACTACCACTGATCCTTGTGGGACCACACTAGTAACATCACCAGGACTACCACTGATCCTTGTGGGACCACACTAGTAACATCACCAGGATCACCACTGACCCTTGTGGGACCATATTAGTAACATCACCAGGACTACCACTGATCCTTGTGGGACCACACTAGTAACATCACCAGCACCACCACTGATCCTTGTGGGACCACACTAGTGACAACACCAGGACCACCACTGACCCTTGTGGGACCATACTAGTAACATCACTAGGACCAACCACTGATCATTGTAGGACCTCACTAGTGACATCACCAGAACCACTACTGATCCTTGTGGGACCACAAAAGTGACATCAAAAGGACCACTACTGATCCTTGTGTGACCACACTAGTAACATCACCAGGACCACCACTGACCCTTGTGGGACCATACTAGTAACATCACTAGGACCACTACTGAACATTGTAGGACCACAATAGACATCACCTGGACAACCACTGACCCTTGTGGAACCACACAAGTGACAACACCAGGACCATCACTGACCCTTGTGGGACCACACTAGTGATAATATCAGGACCACCACTAATCCTTGTGGGACCACACTAGTGACAACACCAGGACCACCACTGACCCTTGTGGGACCACACTAGTGACATCACCAGGACAACCACTGATCCTTGTGGGACCACACTAGTGACATCACTTGGACCACTACTGATCCTTGTGGGACCACACTAGTGACAACACCAGGACCACCACTGACCCTTGTGGGACCACACTAGTGACAACACCAGGACCACTACTGATCCTTGTGGGACCACACTATGACAACACCAGGACCACTACTGACCCTTGTGGGACCACACTAGTGACAATATCAGGACCACCACTAATCCTTGTGGGACCACACTAGTGACAATATCAGGACCACCACTGACCCTCGTGGGACCACACTAGTGACACCACCAGGACAACCACTAGTCCTTGTGGGACCACACTAGTGACAACACCAGGACCACTACTGATCCTTGAGGACCACACTAGTGACAACACCAGGACCACCACTGATCCTTGTGGGACCACACTAGTGACAACACCAGGACCACCACTGACCCTTGTGGGACCACTCTAGTGACAACACCAGGACCACTACTGATCCTTGTGGGACCACACTATGACAACATCAGGACCACTACTGATCCTTGTGGGACCACACTAGTGACAACACCAGGACCACCACTGATCCTTGTGGGACCACACTAGTGACAATATCAGGACCACCACTGACCCTTGTGGGACCACACTAGTGACACCACCAGGACAACCACTGATCCTTGTGGGACCACACTAGTGACATCACTTGGACCACTACTGATCCTTGTGGGACCACACTAGTGAGAACACCAGGACCACTACTGACCCTTGTGGGACCACACTAGTGACATCACCAGGACCACTACTGATCCTTGTGGGACCACACTGATAGATATATCATAAGACTCGAGGTCATTTATCTATTCTGAATATAAAAACAAATAATTTCAAGGTACTTTCTGTAGAAAGTTAACAGTGAAATTTCTCAATTAACATCTCTCATATTTCTACATTAATTTAAGTGTTATCATAAACCTTAACTCTACACCGAGTCACATTAAGATGGGTCACACTATGCTGGGTCACACTAAGATGGGTCACACTATGCTGTGTCACACTAAGATGAGTCACTATGCTGGGTCACACTACTCTGGGTTACACTATGCTGGGTCACACTAAGATGGGTCACACTATGTTGGGTCACACTATGCTGGGTCATACTACGCCGGGTCACACTATGCTGGGTCACTCTAGTGGAAACTTTCAAGTATGACACTGAGGTGAAAACGAGTGTCGCTGAGTCAGTAACGAACACGACGAGCCTCACCACCTCAAGTCTTCCACTGTCCTACCTGTCTGTCTGTCTACCTGCCTACCTGTCTGTCTACCTGCCTACCTGTCTGTCTACCTGCCTACCTGTCTGTCTACCTGCCTACCTGTCTGTCTACCTGCCTACCTCTCCTCCTCAGTTGTATGTTTATAACATAATATGCAGTTTATAACATCTCACTGAGAAGACGTTTCGTCCACTAGGAAATGTATTAACTGCTGAAGTCCCTGGTGGGCGAAACGTCTTCTCAATAAAATGCCATAAACCGCATATTGTGTTTTATTAACATACTTGTTGGTATATTTTGCCACTGACATCTCGCCTTTCCTACCTACCTTATTTCCCTCCCTTCGCCTTTCCTGCTTATTTTCTTACATTTCTCCTACCTATCTACATTATTTTCCCTTCTTTTGTTCCTCCTGCCTACTTTCCTCCCTTCGTCTTTCCTGCCTACTTCCCTACTTCGTCTCTCCTGCCTACTTCCCTACTTCGTCTCTCCTGCCTACTTCCTTCTCTCCCTCCTACCCTATTTCCCTTACATCGTCCCTCTCCTGCCTACTTCCTTCCCTCCCTTCTTCCTACCTACTTTTACCTTTGATCAGTTTAGAGTTTTTCTACTCCCGGAGCCCGTCCAATCAAATGCTTGCCTGGTCTACCAGGCTGTTGCTGCTGGAGCCCCGATGGTCCACAGTCTGGCACTTGGCTGAGGTACTACGTATTTAGTTTCCTCTTGAAGATCTTTATACTTGTTCCAGCGGTGTTTCTGATACCTTCTGGTAAGATGTTGAATAGTCTGGGGCCATGGACGTTGATACTGTGTTCTCTTATTGTGGTCACCGCACCTCTGCTTTTCACTGGGTTTATTTCACACTTCCTCCCATATCCCTCACTCCAGTATGTTGTTATGGCAGTGTGCAGATCTGGGAGTACACCCTCAAGAACTTTCCACGTATATAGCATCATGCCTCTTGTCCTCCTCCCCAGAGAGCACATATTTAGAACTCTGAGGCGTTCCCAATAATTTAATTACTTTATTGGCCCTATGCGGACCGTAAATTATCTTGAACTTGTTCCAATTCTGATATCTCCCGTGTCCCGTACGAAGCTTCAACACTCTTCCCTCCTGCCTACTTCCTTCCCTTCCTTCGTCCTAACTCCCTCACTCTCACTCTCCCTGGCCTCTTTCCCTCCTTTACCGGCTAACTCCTACCTACTCTACATTCTTCCTCCTACCCGCCCTTTCTACCCTCAATCCTTCCTTCACTCACACCCATCCTCCAGCCTACCATCCTCCCTCCAACTCCATCCTACCTCCTAGAGCCCCAGACCACTTCCATCCTACTCAAAGAACCCTCAGACCCTCCATCCTACTCCTACGAGCCCTCCAGACCACTCTCCATCCTACCTCCCTAGAGCCTCCAGCCACTTCATCCTACTCTCACCCTCAATCCTTCCTTCACTCACACCCATCCTCCAGCCTACCATCCCTCCCTCCAACTCTCCATCCTACCTCCCTAAGAGCCCTCCAGACAACTCTCCATCCTACCTCCCTACGAGCCCTCCAGACCACTCTCCATCCTACCTCCTAGAGCCCTCCAGACCACTCTCCATCCTACCTCCCTAAGAACCCTCCATCCTCTCTCCCTCCCACCCAATAAAACTAGCGCTTCAGATGGCCATTAGAACAAACACAACCATCAGTGACCACAGCAACTGTAAGACCACACCTGCAGCAACGGTGACCCTCCACACCTGAATAAACGGTGTCCACACCTGCAGCCAAGGGTACCCTTTTAGCCTCACCACACCTCCATACACTACCACACACACACACACACATACACATTCATCACACTACTGAGGTGTGACTGACGACACACCTTGAAGAGTAACAAGAGGAGAGAGGTGGGCCAGGTAAGGTGGGTGCTGGAACCTTGCTCCAGGTAGACCATTATTGATTACTAATACACAGGTGAGATCACTACAGCTATGGCGCCACTCTGACCATGACAAAGATCTTCCTTGTTCGCTGGCTCTCCCTGTCTCTTTCTCTGTCTGTCTCTATCTCTTTCTGGCTGCTAATCGCTTAACGCGTCATCATGTGACAAAGGCTCATGTCGGGAGAAACTTGTTCTGTTTCCTGACGAACAAAACACCACCACCACCATCTCCTAATGTCGCCTTCTCTCTAAATGCTGAGTCTGCCTCAGCCCCTCCTTGCTGAGTCTGCCTCAGCCCCTCCTTGCTGAGTCTGCCTCAGCCCCTAATTGCTGAATCTGCTTCAGCCCCTCCATGCAAAACCTGACTCAGCTCTCCTCCTGCTGATTCTGACTCAGACAAGCAGACAGCCAAGGGTGACCTCAGTGTCTGCAGTGAACAGTGACTCTGCGGGGACTCCACATGCCAGGAAAAAATGCCTCCCTCCCTCCCTCTCTCTCACGACTGCCTCCCAACCACACACTCTATGCCATCTCTACAAAATTAATACTGATGCGCAATCTATGACACACATTCACACCAATTATAGTTCTCCCGTCATTGTGTATATATATATATATATATATATATATATATATATATATATATATATATATATATATATATATCCTTTTATTTCACGCCAGGCAACAAATCCCTGACCTACTTTTACCAACTTTAGCTACCTTGAGGTATTGTCAGGTGTTAGTTAACCTTGAGGTTTTAATAGGTATTAGGGCGAAGTCAATCCTCTAGTTACAAGATGGCGTTGCCTGCGTGTATCTATGACACTCATGGCCAGTGTCAACCTATCATGGTAGTAGTAGGCTGGTAGACAGTGAGGTGTTATCTTTCTGTCATACTAGACTGGTAGACAGTGAGGTGCTATCTTTGTCATACTAGACTGGTAGACAGTGAGGTGTTATCTTTCTGTCATACTAGACTGGTAGACAGTGAGGTGCTATCTTTGTCATACTAGACTGGTAGACAGTGAGGTGCTATCTTTGTCATACTAGACTGGTAGACAGTGAGGTGTATCTTTGTCATACTAGACTGGTAGACAGTGAGGTGCTATCTTTGTCATACTAGACTGGTAGACAGTGAGGTGCTATCTTTGTCATACTAGACTGGTAGACAGTGAGGTGCTATCTTTGTCATACTAGACTGGTAGACAGTGAGGTGCTATCTTTCTGTCATACTAGACTGGTAGACAGTGAGGTGCTATCTTTGTCATACTAGACTGGTAGACAGTGAGTGCTATCTTTGTAATACAGACTGGTAGACAGTGAGGTGCATCTTTCGTCATACTAGACTGGTAGACAGTGAGGTGTTATCTTTCTGTCATACTAGACTGGTAGACAGTGAGGTGCTATCTTTCTGTCATACTAGACTGGTAGACAGTGAGGTGCTAACCTCCCGGTATAGAAAGCTGGTAGACAGTGAGGTGCTAACCCCCCGGTATAGAAAGCTGGTAGACAGTGAGGTGCTAACCCCCCCGGTATAGAAAGCTGGTAGACAGTGAGGTGCTAACCCCCCCGGTATAGAAAGCTGGTAGACAGTGAGGTGCTAACCCCCCCGGTATAGAAAGCTGGTAGACAGGTGTGCTGCTCCACCTCCATTTTCCTTATATCTTCCAAAATAACAATTTACACAAGAAATAATTACTTATCCCAAGATATACATATTATTATTATTATATTTATGGGGAAGTGGCAAACCCGTGGGATCGTACAGCATCCGTGGAATTGGAGAAAACCAGGTTTGATCGAAGGATGAGGAGGGTAGCTTCAATTCCATGGAGCAAGAGCCCTTCAGCAGGATAAAGTCACTTGGAGAGTTGCAACATACAGGCTTCCGCCATGTTTTAAATTGTTATGCAAAACAATGTTGTTGTTTTCATGTATAATTTACAAACTATTTAACAGGTTTTCATGTAAGCATTACAAGATGTTTGCCATGTGTTCATGTATAATTTAAAACTGTTTTCCATGTATAATATACAAGTTATTTTCAATATGACTACACAATATATTGACACCATACACGCTTACTGCATTACACTCTTTATATTGTTTAATATTACGTTCACCTGCGTCCACAACTTTATTACTGCATATACAAGATGCAATTATATTAATAAAGCCACGCTACAATTACCAACGTAATTAATAATTGAATAAAAAGCCACAGGTGATGCAAAATAAAGAAAAATAAAACTTTTTTTGGAAACCAACAAGGTACTCTTCACTCACAAATATATATATATATATATATATATATATATATATATATATATATATATATATATATATATATATATATATTCATATTATAAAATGGTAATTAGCAAGAACTGATCTTGAAGAGATCAACCTCAACTTTAAAGTTCTCTTAACCGCCGTACCAACTGGACAATATTTGGCATTTAGTTATGTAAATTATAATTTACCAGTTTCAGGCAGGTGGCTTGACTTTCATCTACCTCTGCATTACAACAAGCGCAATTTAATTTAGCCTAACCAACTAAATATATTTTAGATACGTTAACATTAATTTAATAATGCACAAACAAAATTAAATATATTTTTCGTTATGTTCAGAATGATTTTGGCGAAATTATTGCATACACAAATTTTCACTTGTCTTATATGGCAAGGTAGCGTTGCTATTTAAGCCAAAATCGCAAGTTTTACCTAATCGGCACGACATATACAAACACTGATCTCGGCCGAAGGAGAGTCGAACCTACGAACCTTATTACAAGGTACGCAGTGCTTAACCGACCGTTCCACACTGGACAATACCTTGGCGTCCAGTTCTCGCTAGACGTTGATCCAAGGCATCCAGCTTTCAGGCAGGTGGCTTACAGCTTTTCATCTCATCCCCTGCATGCATCGACCAACTAGAGATTTTTACAATGCTAGGAATTCCCAAGAGCAGGCGAAATATTCACAAACACTGATCTCTGGCCTAAGGAGACTCGAACCTATGAACCTTGTGACAAGGTACGCAATGCTTAACCGCTGTATGCCACTGCCTGAAAGCTGGCTGCCTTCGATCAACGTCTAGCGAGAGCTGGACGCCAAGGTATTATCCAGTGTCGTACGGTCGGTTAAGCACTGCGTACCTTGTCACATGATTCGTAGGTTCGAGTCTCCTTCGGCCAAGATCAATGTTTGTGAATATTTCGCCTGCTCTTGCGAATTCTTAGCATATATATATATATATATATATATATATATATATATATATATATATATATATATATATATATATATATATTATATGTTGTGCCTAATAGGTAAAACTGGTCAATTAGCAAGAACTCATTTAAAATTAAGTCCTTTCTAAAATTTTCTCTTATACGTTTGAAGATATATCTTTTTCATTTATGTTAATATAAAAATTAATAATTTTGTACCAAAAGTACCTTAGAAAATTTACCTAACCTTATTATAACAAGCGCAATTTAATTTAGCTTAATCCAACTAAATATATTTTAGTTAAGTTTACAATAATTTAATAAACAAACATAATGAAATATATTTTTTTCGTTAGGTTCAGAATGATTTTTGCGAAATTATTGCATAAATAATTTTCGCTTGTCTTATTCGGCAAGAAAAGCGTTGCTATTTATGCCAAATAGCAAGTTTTACCTATTCGGCATGACACACACACATACACACACACATATATATATATATGTCGTGCCGATTAGTAAAACTGGTCAATTAGCAAGAACTCATCTAAAATTAGGTCCTTTCTAAAATTTTCTCTTATACGTTTAAAGATATATTTTTTCATTTATGTTAATGTAAAATTTATAATTTTGTACCAAGAGAACTTTGAAAACCTCCTAACCTTATTACAACAAGCGCAATTTAATTTAGCTAACCCAACTAAATATGTTTTAGATACGTTAACATTAATTTAATAATAAACAAACACAATGAAATATATTTTTTCGTTATGTTCAGAATTATTTTGGCGAAAATATTGCATACACAAATTTTCACTTGTCTTATATGGCAAGGTGAGCGTTGCTATTTAAGCCAAAATCAAGTTTTACCTAATCGGCACGACATATATATATATATATATATATATATATATATATATATATATATATATATATATATATATATATATATATATATATAAATATATTATTAACCACGAACGAGTGGTATTGATCAATAACAACACTGATCAATACCACTCGTTGGATATACAATATATATATATGCTGCTCGTAGGCTAGTACACCACACAGGGATGAGAATGAAATTGCTTGAAAGCTCCCACACTACCGATGTCCTCGGACCAAGAGTACACACCTAGCGTCGCTGGGTGCTTGGTTCTTAAATAACAAAAAGGCACAATACCGTGACTGGAACAATACACACACAACCCGCACATATAAAAAAGAGGGGCTTACGACGACGTTTCGGCCCGATTTGGACCATTTACAAAGTCACACTAACACACAGAGACGGGAAGTGGTATATAGGCAGGCAGACAGGGAGGGTACCAGAGGTGGGGTACTAATGAGTAAGTAGTGGAAGTGGTAGTAGTAGTAATAGTAGTAGTGGAGACAGTCATGTTCTAGAGGAGCACTGCAATGAGGCTAGCGGCCCGCAGGTGGGCCGCTAGCCCACCTGCGAGGTGGGGAGGAAAGGAAAGGCAGAATAAAATAAAGGACAAATACAAGGCAAAAGAAAAGAAAGAAAGGAAAACCTATGGGAGGAAAAAGGAGAAGAGGGAAGAGAGGAAGGGGAAGGAATCAGGTTAAGTCACGGGTGTTCTGAAGTTTAGAGCATTTAACAATGTAATGAAGAGAAAGCATCAACAGAGACAAAGCCAGGGCTAAGATTCATACAGGGAAAGTTGTGTATAAGGGAGGATTCAACAAGGCGGCGACTATGAAAGTTAGACGTAGGGTAGACAGTTTTAGCAGAAGACCAATCAATAGGATGACTGTGATCTCTGACATGACAGAAAAGAGCATTATTAGTGTCGGCAAGCCTAACACTATTTTTGTGCTCCCGAGTCTGTCAGAAGAGATCGGCAGTTTCTCCGAAGTACTGGAGAGGACAGGAGGAACAAGAAATAGAGTAGACACCAGGAGAATCTGTGGAGGAGGGAGGTATGAACTAGATTAGTGCGAAGAGTGTTAGTCTGACGAAGGTAAGTTTGATGTCTAGGATTGGGTAGTCCTGTGGTTTAAGGCGTCATGTGGTTCTCGCTCACAATGACGGGCCAGTACAACATGGGTTTCAAACCCTGGCTAGCGCAGTGTTGTTATTTATATATATATATATATATATATATATATATATATATATATATATATATATATATATATATATATATATATATATATATATATATATAAAGATGGGCCGATATCAAAACTTTGGCCGATACGTATACTCAGTTTTAGGCCGATACCAATACTTTCCCTATATTTTTCATTTTTAAAATTATAATGACTATGTTCAATATATAAGGAATGCGTATTACACAATGAATATTAAATAATGTCATTACCCATTACTTGGCCTGTGTTAGTTACTGGTTCTCAAAGCTACCTGTCGATAGTGTGTATGTGTGTGTGTGTGTCTGCGTATTCTTCTCTGTGTGTGTATGTGTCTGTATATTTTCCTGTGTGTGTATGTGGTGGGGGGTAGGGACTTGAGTGCTTTCACGTGTTTGCACACACATCTTCAAAGGCATAGGAAGGGTATACAAAAGAAACATATTTCATATGTTAAAGTGAGGTGATACTTCAGTGCACTTCTGGAGGCTTACTGGTCCACAATATCAACAAATAATTATAAAACTGTCTCCAGTAAAATCATAAATTATAAATGTTAACCACTAAATAGAATAACATAGTCATACTAGAAAAAAGTGAATGGGTAATCTCAAATTAAACATATCAGGCCATTGTCTTTAAAATTATCAGAATGGAGCACTGCAGTAACTCACCCACCCACTCCATGCCCGTGACTCCAGCCTCAGACTCAGCCTCCAGACTCCAGCCTCCAGACTCCAGACTCCAGCCTCCAGACTCCAGCCTCCCACATACAAGTATACATTTTTTTGTGTGTAAAAAATATTTTACCTTTAAGATTGTGAAGAATATTCTGAAGTATAAAACTGTCAGGCTTATAGCTGCCAGAACTTAAATTTGAAACATGTTATGCATCATGCTTAAGAAGTAATGATTCCACAATATTACGCTGAACTAAAGAAATACGAGGAAGTAATTCTTTATGAACAAAGCACTGGATTCTTGTTCAGCAGTTATTGCATATTTACGCTATTTAACGTTGGTCTGATGTGACTTATTAGTGTGTCATAAATAAAAATAACTAACATAGCTTTTACAAGGAATGATGTATACACAACTCAAATATTCTTTAGGATTATGTTAATTAATTTATGTTTTACAGCGCTGTCATATTTAAAGACAACTTTAACATTTAAGTATTCAAGAGGTTGTGGGAGATGTGAGAGACTCAACCAACAAGTTCTCTGTCTACCACATTAGTTTTATTACCTTCATGAAAAGTTTTATCAATAAACATTCGAGAATATTGTAGGATGGATTCAATTTCATAGGTTTTTCTAACTTCTCTATCACAAAACTTAGGGCTAAATATTCTAAGGGACTTTTGAAACATAGAATTAAATACATTCTGTTTGACTCGCAGACCTATCTACCAGCACAGGAGACCCACACCCCAGCAGATACAGCAGACAGACACTCCCATAACAGCAAAGCAGTAGGAACAACAGCAAGAGGAGGTGGAGGAGAGGTCAGGAAGGGGGTGGAAGTGTGCGCCATGACTCCCTGCAGTAGACACTATGGCGCCCACACCTCACTGTGTCGCCACACACACCACAACCACACACACAGGCCACGGCCTGGGCTGGCATACATGGGGAGGGGGTAGTAGGGAAGACGGGGAAGCAGATGGAGAAGGAAGAGTTATTAGAGGAGATCGAGGGAAGGTTAATGAAAGTATAGAGTTAATGGTGGAAGAGCCATTACATGAGTAGAAGGATTAATCTTGTAATACTTTCGTACTTTTCATTTCTTTTTTCTGATGTACTCTAGTCGGAAACTCTCTCATCCTCACATAACTAAGTGTCCTTTATCCCTACATAACTAACTCTCCTTATCACTACATAACTAACTCTCCTTCATCACTACATAACTAACTCTCCTTCATCCCTACATAACTAACTCTCCTTCATCCCTACATAGTTAACTCTCCTTCATCCTTACATAGTTACCTCTCCTTCATCCCTACATAGTTACCTCTCCTTCATCCCTACATAGTTAACTCTCCTTCATCCCTACATAGTTACCTCTCCTTCATCCTACATAGTTACCTCTCCTTCATCCTTACATAGTTACCTCTCCTTCATCCCTACATAGTTACCTCTCCTTCATCCCTACATAGTTACCTCTCCTTCATCCCTACATAGTTACCTCTCCTTCATCCCTACATAGTTACCTCTCCTTCATCCCTACATAGTTACCTCTCCTTCATCCCTACATAGTTACCTCTCCTTCATCCTACATAGTTACCTCTCCTTCATCCCTACATAGTTACCTCTCCTTCATCCCTACATAGTTACCTCTCCTTCATCCCTACATAGTTACCTCTCCTTCATCCCTACATAGTTACCTCTCCTTCATCCCTACATAGTTACCTCTCCTTCATCCCTACATAGTTACCTCTCCTTCATCCCTACATAGTTACCTCTCCTTCATCCCTACATAGTCACCTCTCCTTCATCCCTACATAGTTACATCTCCTTCATCCTTACATAGTCACCTCTCCTTCATCTCGCCTCCATCAGATAGTCGTGGCATACGACCATTTGGTAATTGGATTTCAATATCCCTTCATATTTGAGATCAATGTCTGCTTCGCTTAGAGTGAAAATCAGATCCAGTCTTGTCGGGTCGTTCATTTTTCTTATCCTTGTCACACTTGTTATTGGTTTACCTTATTATAATTATCCAGATGTATAACTTCAGTTCCTGGAGCTACTGCTCAACACCGAGGAATCTAATATGATATTCACTGATATCATTCTTTGGAGCCATGAATTGCTGTGTATTTCAATATGTTGCTCTCTAGTTTGTTCCACTTTCTGCCGTTCCCATGATGTAAAATTCTTAACGTTCCTGTACATCCCCTACGTATTCATTTAAAATGTGCTTCATCTTTCAAGTTAGTCTCATATAACACACATTCTGATGATGAATTAGACACTTGTGCAACACTTGGTTATGCTAGTCTCATGCAACACATTCTGATGATGAATTAGACACTTGTGCAACACTTGGTTATGTTAGTCTCATGCAACACATTCTGATGATGAATTAGACACTTGTGCAACACTTGGTTATGCTAGTCTCATGCAACACACATTCTGATGATGAATTAGACACTTGTGCAACACTTGGTTATGTTAGTCTCATGCAACACATTCTGATGATGAATTAGACACTTGTGCAACACTTGGTTATGCTAGTCTCATGCAACACACATTCTGATGATGAATTAGACACTTGTGCAACACTTGGTTATGTTAGTCTCATGCAACACATTCTGATGATGAATTAGACACTTGTGCAACACTTGGTTATGTTAGTCTCATGCAACACATTCTGATGATGAATTAGACACTTGTGCAACACTTGGTTATGTTAGTCTCATGCAATACATTCTGATGATGAATTAGACACTTGTGCAACACTTGGTTATGCTAGTCTCATGCAACACACATTCTGATGATGAATTAGACACTTGTGCAACACTTGGTTATGCTAGTCTCATGCAACACACATTCTGATGATGAATTAGACACTTGTGCAACACTTGGTTATGCTAGTCTCATGCAACACACATTCTGATGATGAATTAGACACTTGTGCAACATTTGGTTATCTTTACTGTGGAAACGTTTGGCCAACCAGTGCCTTCTTCAGTCCAATACAGAGAAGAATGGTTGAAGATCAGGAGTTTGAAGCAATCAGTCTCTCAGCCTGGAGTCGATGTGATCAGTCCATCAATGTTAATTGATGGACTGATTACATTGATTCCAGGCTGAGGGACTGATTATCTCAAACTCCTTCTGATCTTCAACTGTTCTTATTTGTACCGGACTGAGGAAGCCACTGATTCACGAAACGTTTCCTCAATTAAGATACCCATGTGTTGTACAAGTGTTTAATTCATCAACCCATCGGCTCTCTGAACCATTTATCTATAAAAACACACACTATGTACCTTTTTTATTTCTCCGAATACTTTCTGTATATATCTTCCATTTTCCTACAGTTCTCTAAGGCTTCTTAATTATATTTAACAACAGTAGTACCAACATTCTTGCAAACTTTTGCATATTTTTTCGTTGTATATTTTTTGACGTATGGATCCCACACTTGTGTGGCGCATCCATGAAGTGGTTGAACATATTTTATATAAAGTGTTCTGAATGCTTCCTTTTCTTAGGTTGCAGAATGTTATTGCCATATGTGCGAGCTTGGTATATCCCTCCCGTGTTATTCAGCTTAGATGTGATTCAGATGATAGATTTAGGAATATTGGAAAGCTCTATTGGTCTATAATTTACTGATATTTCTTTTTCGAGATATTGAGTTAGGTAGCTGTTTCCAAGTGTTCGGCAGATTTCGTCGAGTGAATCAGTTTTTTTTTAAGGTTTGAGAAAGTAGTTTAATGAGTGTTGTCTTCCTGACGACCAGCATGTATGACAGTATATAGTCTGGCCCCAGTGTCTCACACCTTCCTCTCTCACTAGTTTCTCTTATTTCTCCGCTGATATCTCAACATTTCTTATTTAAGGACTATTAAATCTTCCCTTTTCGTGCTCTGGTAGCAAGACTTGTTCTAGTTATTATTTAATACTATACTATTCTTTTCATTCAGCTGTTGCGAAGAAACAATTCTGATGCAGTTCTTCTTTTGCTGTTGTGACATTTTCGCCTATCTCCTGATTTATCTCTAAACTTTCACGTCTTTCTTTTTTGTTTACATGGCTGGAGCAAACGTTGTGTTTAGCAGGAGTTGTGTGTGATGTACTGCAGTCTTGCCTGCCAACTCGTCTTGTCACAGTACTTCTCTCAGGAAACTTCTTATTTCGCTGCGTCACTTTTATTTCGTGTGCTGGTTTCTTGAGTTCATTAAACTGTCTCCTGAGACGGTTATATTTCAGGTAGTGGAAAAGTAGCAGGCGAGGTTCACCCACTCCTGTGGGTGTTCTATACTGATATACTCAACCTTCTTGCCTTGGCTTCATCCGAAGGAATACCAGATCTGAATACCAGGATATCATATGTGAATACTTGTGTGAGCGTCAGGATGAATACCCGGGTATATACAAGGACGAATACAAGCCTACTGAAGTACCCTCTCAAACGTCCCACCGTGGATTACACACATGTGCAACACTTGGGTATCTTTACTGTGGACACGTTTCGCCACACAGTGGCTTCATCAGTCCAATACAAAGAAGATTTCTGAAGATCAAGAGGAGTTTGAGGTAATCATTCCCTCAGCCTGGAGTCAATGTAATCATTCCATCGAAGTAATCAGATACATCGACTCCAGTCTGAGGGACTGATTACCTCAAACACCTTGTAATCTTCACAATTCTTCTTTGTAGTGGACTGATGAAGTCACTGTTGGCAAATTTCCAAATAAAGAACAATATTGCACTGTGTTTGTCGTTCTCTGACCATTTATCTAGGTTCCACAATGGGTCTGTGTCTCACCCCTAAATTTACACCTCAGATGTGACACCTGTCAGTAGTTGGTGGTCAGGTAGGCTGTGTGAGCCACGCTCCACACACACACACACACACACACACACACACACACACACACACACACACAGGCAACAACCGTCTTTTATAATTACGATGATGATGCCGACAAGTAAATTTGCACATTGTGTAGATTATCAATTGTCTGGCATTCTCTGGACCATGTATCTGTTCCACATGGTGTGATAATTTACACTCAATTGACACCTGTCAGTAGTGTTACAGGTCTGCACTGAGAGGCTCACACACTGACACACCACACACCACACTAGCCACTACCACACACACACACACACACACACACACACACACACACACACACACACACACACAGCGTCAACAACCAGTTCTCTGCATTTTTTTATAATTACCTGATGGATGATGCACCGCAGAGGTAAGGTCTGCACCGCAGAGGTAAGGTCTGCACCGCAGAGGTAAGGTCTGCACCGCAGAGGTAAGGTCTGCACCGCAGAGGTAAGGTCTGCACAGCAGAGGTAAGGTCTGCACCTAAGGCCTTGGCAATCTAGTCCTTGTGTATATGACGTCATTAGAAAGTGGTGTAGCCTCGGTATTTCACAGGAGAGGAAGTGTAACTGATCAAGAGCCTCCACTGACATCATTGTGATGCTGCTGACTGGAGGATGTGACACATCACTGTGTGGAGATGACATCATTGTGATGCTGCTGACTGGAGGATGTGACACATCACTGTGTGGAGATGACATCATTGTGATGCTGCTGACTGGAGGATGTGACACACCACAAGCATCCACAGGACATCCAGCAAGACGTCCAGGTGAGGCTATGAGATGATGCGAGAGATAGAGTGATGGACTGAGGAGAAGAGTGAGGGATTGAGTGAAGGAGTGATTGAGGTGAGCGAAGAAGTGAGGGAGAGAAAACAATGAGGTAGTGTTGGTGGTGCTGGAGATGAGTAACCTTAATCAATACTACTGTCCTTCCACACCTGCCACACCCATGTGACATCATACCTGCCACACTACTCATACCACCACTCATGCCACCACCACTCATACTACCAATACCACTCATGCCACCACTCATACCACCAATACCACTCATGCCACCAACACCGCTCATGCCACCACCACCACACATACCACCACTACAACCAATAAATATCACCACTACCACCAACAACAATGATATAACCACCTGTGACATACCTCTGACTGGCTTCCAGGGTTTCCTACTCTCTCTCAACCCTTCCTGGAGTCTGACTTGTTATCAACGGTAATAAATCAACATTACAACACAATGTTAATGTCTATTACGCTGCTCAAAGTATCACAACATTCTTAAAACGTTAACTCACTTCTTCTGCGCTCCTAAAGCTGTCTATGACGTTTATTTGCTCTCCCTTGCGTTATTCTACGTTTTATCGCATTGAACTGCATTTAACTAACGTTGCATCACGTTCAAATTTGTTGCTTTACGTTCTTTCATATTGATCCACGTTTTCTTACGTCCTCTTACGTTGCTCCACGTTTTCTCACGTCCTCTTACGTTGCTCCACGTTTTCTCACGTCCTCTTACGTTGCTCCACGTTTTCTCACGTCCTCTTACGTTGCTCCACGTTTTCTCACGTCCTCTTACGTTGCTGCACGTTTCCTAACGTTGCTCCAAGTTCTCTCAGGTTCCACTTCTTTCCTCTAATTTCTTTTGTTCCTTTCCTACCCTGGTTTACGTTCTTCCTGAAGCTTCAGGAGACCCGAGCCAGAAAGTGTCTAGCCATGATCACGTCTGAGTCTGTCTTGTTTATTGTTCCACCCTACCCTTAGTGTTCCACCCTACCCTTAGTGTTCCACTCTACCCTTAGTGTTCAACCCTACCCTTAGTGTTCCACCCTACCCTTAGTGTTCCACTCTACCCTTAGTGTTCCACCCTACCCTTAGTGTTCCACTCTACCCTTAGTGTTCCACCCTACCCTTAGTGTTCCACCCTACCCTTAGTGTTCCACTCTACCCTTAGTGTTCCACTCTACCCTTAGTGTTCCACCCTACCCTTAGTGTTCCACTCTACCCTTAGTGTTCCACCCTACCCTTAGTGTTCCACCCTACCCTTAGTGTTCCACCCTACCCTTAGTGTTCCACTCTACCCTTAGTGTTCCACTCTACCCTTAGTGTTCCCCTACCCTTAGTGTTCCACCCTACCCTTAGTGTTCCACACCTCCCTTGTGTTCCACTCACCTTAGTGTTCCAACATTGAACTAGTGTTCACTCTACCTAGTGATCCACTCTGACCCTAGTGTTCCACTACCCTTAAGGTGTTCACACCTGACCATAGTGCTTCCACCTACCTTAGATGTTCAATACTCCCTCTAGTGTTCCACCCTACCCTTAGTGTTCCACTCTACCCTTAGTGTTCCACTCTACCCTTAGTGTTCCACCCTACCCTTAGTGTTCCACCCTACCCTTAGTGTTCCACCCTACCCTTAGTGTTCAACTCTACCCTTAGTGTTCCACCCTACCCTTAGTGTTCCACCCTACCCTTAGTGTTCCACTCTACCCTTAGTGCTCCACACTACCCTTAGTGTTCCACTTTACCCTTAGTGTTCCACTCTACCCTTAGTGTTCCACCCTACCCTTAGTGTTCCACCCTACCCATAGTGTTCCACTCTACCCTTAGTGTTCCACCCTATCCTTAGTGTTCCACCCTATCCTTAGTATTCCACCCCACCCTTAGTGTTCCATCCTACCCTTAGTGTTCCATCCCACCCTTAGTGTTCCACCCTATCCTTAGTATTCCACCCCACCCTTCGTGTTCCACCCCACCCTTAGTATTCCACTCCACCCTTAGTGTTCCATCCTACCCTTAGTGTTCCACCCTATCCTTAGTGTTCCACCCTATCCTTAGTATTCCACCCCACCCTTAGTGTTCCATCCTATCCTGAGTGTTCCACCCTATCCTTAGTATTCCACCCCACCCTTAGTGTTCCACCCTACCCTTAGTGTTCCACCCTACCCTTAGTGTTCCACACCTCATTTTGTGTTCCACGTCACACTTACGCTCTCAACAAATCGGGGAAAACAGAGCACCACATTATTGGATAAAACTGGTGACCTGGATATCTGACTAGAAACACGTTAGTAAAGCGAAGACATGTAGCACAGTACTGGTACAGCAACAGTGCTAGTAGTACTGTAACTAGCAGTGTATCTGGTGAACTTCCGCTCGGGTGCCAGTGGTCACTCCCCGAGTGAACTGTGATCAGTACCAACCATATCTGTCAAGTGTTGTATCCAACTCATTCTTCAAGGAGTGAATTGAGGCGGTACTAACACCTTCAGTAGGAACATTGTTCCAGGGCTCTCACTCCTACATTCACTCCCATACCAAGCATCTCTGCCATTGTTCAATTTCACCATTCAGAAAGATCTATATGCTTGAATATACAGAATTTGTTTAATATTTTTAATGAAATAGATAAATAGATGGAGTGTGTGTGTGTATGTTTTTTGTTTGTGTGTGTGTCTGTGTATGTGTGTGTTTTGTATGTGTGTGTGTGTTAGTGTGTGTGTATGTTGTGTGTATGTATGTGTGTATGTATGTGTGTTATGTGTGTTTTATGTGTGTTTTGTGTGTGTATTTGTGTGTGTATATGTGTGTGTGTGTGTGTATATTGTGTGTGTGTGTGTTGTGTGTGTGTGTGTGTGTGTGTGTGTGTGTGTGTGTGTAGATATGTATGTGTGTGTAGCCTGCCTGGTGATTGAACCTAGGCCTGTGAGGTTTAGAAACCTTGAAATTTTCAGCCCGCCGTGAACCGGGCCTCCGTGCGTGAAGGAGAGCTTTGCCAACAGGCCACCGGGTGTGTGTGTGTGTGTGTGTGTGTATGTGTGTGTGTGTGTGTGTGTGTATGTATGTATGTATGTATGTATGTATGTATGTATGTATGTATGTATGTATGTATGTGTGTGTGTGTGTGTGTGTATGTATGTGTACTCACCTAGTTGTGGTTGCAGGGGTTGAGTCATAGCTCCTGGATCACTACATCGCTTCCCAAGCTATTCCACTTCCAGATCACTCTGTGAGTGAAGAAATACTTCCTAACATCCCTGTGATTCATCTGAGTCTTCAACTTCCAACTGTGTCCCCTTGTTGCTGTGTCCCATCTCTGGAACATTCTGTCTCTGTCCACCTTGTCAATTCCTCTCAGTATCTTTTATGTCGTTATTATGTCCCCTCTATCTCCTGTCCTCCAGTGTCGTCAGGTCGATTTCCCTTAACCTCTCCTCGTAGGACATACCCCTTAGCTCCGGGACTAGTCTTGTTGCAAACCTTTGCACTTTCTCTAGCTATTTTACGTGCTTGGCTAGATGTGGGTTCCAAACTGGTGCTGCATAATCCAGTATGGGCCTAACGGACACAGTGTACAGGGTCCTGAACGATTCCTTATTAAGATGTCGAAATGCTGTTCTTAGGTTTGCTAGGCGCCCGTATGCTGCAGCAGTTATTTGGTTGATGTGCGCCTCAGATGTGCCTGGTGTTATACTCACCCCAAGATCTTTTTCCTTGAGTGAGGTTTGTAGTCTCTGGCCCCCTCGACTGTACTCCGTCTGCGGTCTTATTTGCCCTTTCCCAATCATCTTGCCTTTGCACTTAGTGGGGTTGAACTCCAGGAGTCAATTGCTGGACCAGGCCTGCAGCCTGTTCAGATCCCTTTGTAGTTCTGCCTGGTCCTCGTCCGATTGAATTATTCTCATCAACTTCACATCATCTGCAAACAGGGACACTTCGGAGGCTATTCCTTCCGTCATGTCGTTCACAAATACCAGAAACAGCACCGGTCCTAGGACTGACCCCTGTGGAACCCCACTCGTCACAGGCGCCCACTCTGACACCTCGCCACGTACCACGACTCGCTGCTGTCTTCCTGACAGGTATTCCCTGATCCATTGGAGTGCCTTCCCTGTTATCCCTGCCTGGTCCTCCAGCTTTTGCCCTAATCTCTTATGTGGAAATGTGTCAAACGCCTTCTTACAGTCCAAGAAAATGCAATCTACCCACCCCTCTCTCTCTTGTCTTACTGCTGTCACCCTGTCATAGAACTCTAGTAGGTTTGTGACACAGGATTTCCCGTCCCTGAAACCGTCTTGGCTGTCGTTGATAAGCTTATTCCTTTCTAGGTGTTCCATCACTCTTCCTGATAATCTTCTCCATGACTTTGCATACTATAATGTCAGTGACAATGGTCTGTAGTTTAGTGTTTCATGTCTTTTAAAAATTGGGACTACATCTGCTGTCTTCCATACCTCACGTAATCTCCCTGTTTCGATAGATGTGTTGAATATTGTTGTTAGGGGTACACATAGCGCCTCTGCTCCCTCTCTCAGGACCCATGGAGAAATGTGATCCGGCCCCCATCGCCTTTGAGGTATCTAGCTCACTCAGCAGCCTCTTCACTTCTTCCTCGGTTGCATGTATTGTGTCCAACACTTGGTGGTGTACCCCACCTCACTGGCTTTCTAGAATCCCTTCTGTCTCCTCTGTGAACACTTCTTTGAATCTCATGTTGAGTTCCTCACATACTTCACGGTCGTTTCTTATGATCTCTCCTCCTTCCTTCCTTAGCCTGATCACCTGGTCCTTGACTGTTGTTTTCCTCCTGATGTGGCTGTACAACAGCTTCGGGTCAGATTTGGCTTTCTCTGCTATGTCATTTTCGTACTGTCGTTGGGCCTCCCTTCTTACCTGTGCATATTTATTCCTGGCTCTACGACTGCTCTCCTTATTTTCCTGGGTCCTTTGCCTTCTATACTTCTTCCATTCTCTAGCACACTTGGTTTTGGCCTTCCTGCACCTTTGGGTGAACCACGGGCTCATCCTGGCTTTTTCATTGTTTCTGTTACCCTTGGGTACAAACCTCTCCTCAGCTTCCTTGCATATTGTTGTCACATATTCCATCATCTCGTTTACTGACTTCCTTGCCAGTTCTTTGTCACACTGAACCCCGTTTAGGAAGTTCTTCATGCCAGCGTAGTCCCCTTTCTTGTAGTTTGGCTTCATTTGTCTGGTCCTATCTGCTTCCCCTCCACTTGTAACTCTACTGTGTATTCGAAGCTTAAAACCACATTATCACTGGCCCCAAGGGGTCTTTCATATGTGATGTCCTCAATATCTGCACTACTCAAGGTGAATACTAGGTCCAGTCTCGCTGGTTCATCCTCTTCTCTCACTCTGGTAGTGTCCCTTACGTGTTGGTACATGAAGTTTTCCAGTACCACCTCCATCATCTTAGCCCTCCACGTTTCTTGGCCCCCATATGGCTCCAAGTTCTTTCAATCGATTTCCTTGTGGTTGAAGTCACCCATGATCAGTACCTTTGCCCTGCTCGCATGAGCCCTTTTGGCCACTTCAGACAGTGTGTCAACCATCGCACTATTACTCTCATCATACTCTTGCCTAGGCCTCCTGCTGTTCTGTGGTGTGTGTGTGTGTGTGTGTGTGTGTGTGTGTGTGTGTGTGTGTGTGTGTGTGTGTGTGTGTGTGTGTGTGTGTGTGTGTGTGTGTGTGTGTGTGTGTGTGTGTGTGTGTGTGTGTGTGTGTGTCAATAATCCAGCCTAAATCTGTAAACTGGTACCTCCCTCCGTTTCCCTTCTCGCTAACACAGACCAGGAACTGAAGAGACTTCGAGGAAGGAAAGAGGGAGTGGAGAAAATAAACAGAAGGGGAACGGTGACGAGCAGGTAAAGCGAGGGGGCGAGGAGGAAGGAAGGGAGAAATGTGGAGGGGAAAGGGAGAGGGGTTGGGGGAGGAAGGCTAGGGATAATTAGAGAAAATGAGGGTGTAATACTCTTAGGGGAGAAGAGGAAGGGTATTACTGGTGTAAGGGAGGGAGAGGGAGGGGAGATGTACGTCATTAAAAGGTTAACAGTCTGAGCGAGAGGGACAGAGGGGCATCGCTTTGAAGGGGAGAGGTGAAGGGAGTGAAGATATAAAGGTAGTGGAGATGTAAGGGGAGTGGGAATGTAGGGAGAGTGGTAATGTAGGGAGAGTGGGAATGTAGGGAGAGAAGAAAACGGAGAAGGGAAATGAAAGGTAAAAGATGAGAGGGGGTAAAGGTTTGGAGAAAGATGAGGTAGAGATGGAGTGAGTTAGAAGGAGGAGGGAGGGGAATGATAGGGAAGGTAGGAGTGAGGAAGATGTGAAGCAGCAACCAGAGAGGAAGGAGGGAGGGGAATGATAGGGAAGGTAGGAGTGAGGAAGATGTGAAGCAGCAAACCAGAGAGGAAGGAGGGAGGGGAATGGCTTAGGTCTCCAGGGAGACAACAAACCAGGCAGGGTCAGACTTCTTTATCAACAACATTGCTTACATC
>WNWK01002047.1:0-22500 GCA_009830355.1 Cherax destructor
AAGGGCCCCAAAAAACAATGAATTGTTAATAAATGTTTTGTATAAACTCCTGGGGGTGATGTTCACTCAAGCGTAAACAATGCTAGACTGCGTGACAATGTGCGTGGGAGGTGCGTGGGTGGTGGCCTACGGCCTTTGTATGTGCGCGGCACTGGTGGACAGGTTCCGGACCGAGCACAAAAACGGAGGGAATCACACGAAAACAGAGGCCAATTTTCCACGAAAAAACTACACGAAAACTGAAATACATGAAAACAGATACACGAAAACGGAGGGATGACTGTACATTTGTTGTGTTTATTGGTGGTTTAGCGATTGTCACTGTGAAATAAGTCACAATGGGTCCAAAGAAGCTTCCTAGTGGCACCCCAGTGGTAGCATTCATGCAGGAAGTGTAGCATTCATGCAGGGAGTGTAGCATTCATGCAGGGAGTGTAGCAGGCATGCAGGGAGTGTAGCAGGCATGCAGGGAGTGTAGCAGGCATGCAGGGAGTGTAGCAGGCATTCAGGGAGTGTAGCAGGCATGCAGGGAGTGTGGCATTCATGCAGGGAGTGTGGCATTCATGCAGGGAGTGTAGCATTCATGCAGGGAGTGTAGCATTCATGCAGGGAGTGTATCATTCATGCAGGGAGTGTAGCATTCATGCAGGGAGTGTAGCATTCATGCAGGGAGTGTAGCATTCATGCAGGGAGTGTAGCATTCATGCAGGGAGTGTAGCATTCATGCAGGGAGTGTAGCATTCATGCAGGGAGTGTAGCATTCATGCAGGGAGTGTAGCATTCATGCAGCCTGGGGTTGGAGTTAAAATAGCTAGTGTTCTGAATTTGAATGAGACAACGCTAGCAATCAGTTACATACCAGAACTCATAAAAGTAACACCTATCACGCAAGTTTAGCAGAACACCAGCAGAAACTCACAAGGACTGAAGAACTTCTTAAATTATAGAGCTTCTTCAAACATAAAGGGGTACGACTTGTATCCTGAGGTGCCCTCCGGACGAGACGAACGTTCCAGTAAGCATAATTGGCCGATCTTTCTGTTGGAATGTGAGTTGAACGTTCATGGGACGGAGGCGGACGGAACATCACCAGACGTTCGCCACCCCAGAGGTATTGAGTGTAGGACACACCACACCTCATCATTATTGGTGAGTTAATTTGCCGTTGTAGATAGGTGATACACAATATTATTCGCAAATGTTACGGGGTATTTTTGTGGACTTCAGTGTATGAGCCATTTGTAAGTCCGGGAGATGACCCGGGATGCCCGTGTCAATGGTTCTTGCTGGAGGCAGCTTGCAAAGTGGCAGTTCGCGCTGATGTTCCTCGACTATAACCCAAAAACTCTAAAACTGCAGACACAACCTCCATTTTCAAAAGCACCGTTAAAAAACATCTTATCTCACTTACGCACCCAACCGGTAGCTAACCACATGAAAACTACTTTATCTTGCACATATCCACAGCAAAATACACTTATTGATATCTGTGATTCCCCTTAATTTGCACAGTACTAACCACAGCAAAATACACTTATCGATATCTGTGATTCCCCTTAATTTGCACAGTACTAACTAAAATTCTAATACAACTATTGCTTCATAATACTTAAGCTAGTCATTAATATATAAACTAATTGCTAACTTCTTATACTAATTGTTAAATTCTTAAATGTTTAAATTGCAGTACCTAAATTTTGTAAACCTAGTTAATCACTACAATTACCTAACCTTACTATCTGTATAATCATTGTGTAGCTATTGAGTAAGACCTATCATAAGACTGCCTGAAAAGCCTAGGCATACCTAGGCATATTATTGGCCATCTTGTAATATCTACTTTAATGTATAATTATAAGTACACCCCACCTTGTATATTACATGAAATAAAGAATTTGAATTTGAACACCTAATATTGTTTTCTTAACATGTGTGGACAATCTTCCAAGTGATGCTCTGAATTTCTAGTGTTAATACATGCACAGCTAACATTATAGTGGTCTTTCAGTGCCTTGGGAAAATATAAAGCAAACAGGTTTGATCCAAGGACTTGGAGGCAAAGTCTAACTCCAAGGATCAAGAGCCCCTCACTAGCATCTAGCATAAAGGAACCTCCCTTGAGGTACGTGTTAAGTAACTAATTATAAGCATACAGTTTTAATAAATAATGACAAATATAAGATAACTTACTTACTTACAGTAAGATAAGATTTTGTTCAGATTTTTAACCCCGGGGGGCTAGCCGCCCAGGATAATCCAAGAAAGGCAGTGTCATCGAGGGACTGTGTCTTATTTCCACTGGGGTCCTTAATCTTGTCCCCCAGGATGCTACCCACACCAGTCAACTAACACCCAGGCATCCACTTGCTTGCTAGGTGAACGGGACAACAGGTTTTTACCTGGAGAGGGTATCGAGGGTCAACGCCCCCGCGGCTCAGTCTGAGACCAGGCCTCATGGTGGATCAGGGTCTGATCAACCAGGCTGTTACTGCTGGTCGCATGCAAACACATACAAACCACAGCCCGGTTGGTCAGGTACTGACCTTAGGTGCCTGTCTTGTGCCTTCTTGAAGACAGCCAGGGGTCTATTGGTAATCCCCCTTATGTATGCTGGGAGGCAGTTGAACAGTCTTGGGCCCCAGACACTTATTGTGTTGTCTCTCAGTGTACTCGTAAGGAAATGCGCTCAATGATTCCACCCTTACTGGGGATCAAACCACAGATACTCCATGTGTGAAGCGAGAGCGTTGCCTACGAGGCCATGAACCACCATTAGATAGGTTCGTCAAGGAACAGTATAAGTGTTTCCTGATGTGGGTTTTAGTCATATGACCCGCAGCTGGAGCTTTTAGTCATCTAACCGAGGCCTTCCACTGGCTTACCGTTCCACCCCTTTAAAAATTAGTTATAACCAATACATACTACCGTGTACCTCTAATGTATGATATTTGTTCCACTGTGGGGTCCCCAATCTGAAAACGATTACTGTGAGGAGGCTCAAGAGACTGACCTGTTTGGCTGCTGTTTCAATGGCTGGCTGGTTGTAATAAGCTGCTACTGTCTTGGCTCTCTCCCTCTCTGAGGTGTGTGTGGCCCTGTACTCTACCCTGTCTGAGCTGAGGAAGGAGGTACTGCGGAGGGAGCTCAGCGCCCCACTAGCAGCCTTACTGTGACCCCTCCAACACCCACCTCTCACTATGCACACCACAGGTGCCATCCTCAGAACTCACAAGTTAAGTCTCACAGCTCTTAACAGTTATTTTATATTAGCATCACCTCCCTAACACTTTCACTCGTTTCTACTCCTTTACAATAACCTTCGGCTCCTCTCGTTCCCCGTCACACAATTCCCACATAAACTCTTTGATATCTGTTCATATTTCCATTCCTTCACTTGGAGGTGTGATTAACTTCAACACAAGACAAATGTATAAACAAAGTGCTAGCAGCCAGGAGAGGAGCCACCACACATCACATCCCGCGCCCCGTCACCCGTAAAGTGAAAAGCTACTGCTGCTGCTGGCTGCTGCTGCTGCTGCTGCTGCTGGATCAACAACATTTGTTTTTAGTTGTGCAGTGTGAGCGGCTAGTTTATTGTATAACCCATACTTATTCTGTGAGCGGGAGCACAAAAAAAAGACTGCAGAAAACACAATGGGTCTTTATCAAACCTCACCGATTAGTGGTACACTGCTAGAAAGGAATATTAGTCATTTCGTATTTTACAATTACTTCATATAGTTATGCACAGTACAATAAGGAATACACGAAAAAAAATTCCTATTACAACTAAAGAAATAAAAACAAAAAACATTGGCCATAGCTGGGTTGCAGTCTCCATGAGGACTGTTTATCTATAATAATAATAATAATAATAATAATAATAATAATAATAATAATAATAAAAATAATAATTATTATTATTTGTACAGTACATGTACAAGGTATACAGTCCTAGCTGACATCAATGACATACTACTATATAGAAAGCCACCTTGTTATGCAGAACATTTCGGTCAAATTAGGTCAATTTTGTCCCCAGGATGTGACCCACGCCAGTCGACTAACACCCAGGTACCTATTTTTACTGCTAGACGAAAAGGGACAAAAGGTATCTTAAGGAAACACGTCCTAATGTGGCCCGGTGGTCTGGTGGCTAGAGCTCTCGCTTCACACACGGAGGGCCCGAGTTCGATTCCCGGCGGATGGAAACATTTCGACGTGTTTCCTTACACCTGTTGTCATATTCACCTATCAGCAAATAGGTACCTGGGTTAGTCGACTGGTGTGGGTCGCATCCTGGGGGACATGATTAAGGACCCCAATGGAATTAAGACAGACAGTCCTCGATGACGCACTGACTTTCTTGGGTTATCCTGGGTGGCTAACCTTCCGGGGTTAAAAATCCGAAGAAATCTTATCTTACTGGGTGGCTAGTTGATGCAAAAGTGGATACAACCTCAAGATTTCAGATATATTGTCATTAACAATGAAGTGTTTTGCCATATCGTGTACGGTTTGCATGGAAGTGTCTCCGAAAGGTTGGATGTATAGACACTAAAGATATAATGCTGTAGTGTATGGCCCTGTCTGTCCACATACTTTGCCTAACCTTAATCTAACCTTGTTACTTTTTGTCTTTCTCCATAGATATGTTTGACTTTACACATTTCATTATAACGGATAATGGATCTGCTAGTTCCTAATAGTCTGTACTGTTCTACTTTCCTAAAGTTCGTTTGCTACCTGGAGTTTACATAGTAGCTGGAGGGCATTCAGGCGATCAACGTCTGCGGCCCGGTCCACGACCAGGCCTCCTGGTAGATCAGGGCCTGATCAACGAGGCTGTTACTTTTGGCCGCACGTAGTCCAACGTACGAACCACAGCCCGGGTGATCTCTTGAAGACAACCAGGGGTCTATTGGTAATTCCCCTTATGGCTGGTTGGAGGCTGTTGAACAGTCTTGGGCCCCGGACACAGCAAAAAAAAAGTATCCAAAACAGTTGAGATCCTCTCTAAGATACGCTACTATGTACCACAATCAGCCCTACTCACACTATACTATTCACTCATCTATCCCTACCTCACCTATGCCATATGTGCTTGGGGATCAACAGCAACAACCCACCTAAAACCAATATTAACTCAACAAAAAGCCGCAGTAAGAATTATTATGCAATCCTATCCCAGGCAACACCCCCCCCCCCACTCTTCAAAGACCTAAATTTACTCACTGTCCAGATCATCCACACTTACTACTGTGCAACCTATATGTACAGAACCATAAATTCCAATATTAACCCTGAACTAAAACGCTTTCTTGATAGTTGTGACAAGACCCATAGGCACAATACCAGACACAAAAATCTCTATGACATTCCCCATGTCCGGCTAAATCTATACAAACGTTCAATGTACATTAAAGGGCCTAAAATCTGGAACTCCCTACCTGAAAACTCCAGAACTGCAGACTCAGCCACCATTTTCAACACTATCATCAAAAAACATCTTATCTCACTAACACACCCCATCACCTAAACACATGAAAACCACCGAGTCACGAACACACACAAACACATCCTCCTCATCTACACCAACACTGACCCAAAGGACAGTAAACATAAAATCTCGAATATAGCTATTGTCTAATAAATCTGAAACTAGTCTTAAGTTGCCTGATATACTCCAATATTGGAGTTTTAATAGAAACTATGTAATATGCCAAGACAAAACCATTCTTATTACTAATTTTGCAATCTAAATATTCTGAACTACCTCACTATTGTAAATCTATTTAATTATTTGAAATTTGTAATATAGATTAAGAACTAGTATTAAGTCTGCGTGAAATGCCTAGCATGCCCAGGCATGCTAACGGCCATCTTTGTAATTATTGTCTTTAAATGTAAACACACATTGTAATTTTTACAGAGAAATAAATCGTCTTGAATCTTAGTGTACCAGTGGCGCTAGTTCCTTTCTGACAATGCTTTGTAAACTTCTACTTGAAAAACAAAGTTATACTCGACATGCTCTTTATTCAATGCGGGTTTAGCTAAATCAACTTTATCATGCTCCTGGAGGCCTATGCGAGAGGAAATCCACAAAAATTTAACTGATCTCTTTCTTAATAATTTGTGTAAGTCTGTGCCTAGCTTCATACACAAACATGTTGTGTTAAGGTCTCAGGCTATTTAGATTATTATTATTATAATCAAATAGAAGCGCTAAACCACAGGGGTTATACAGCCAGGCTATTTAGAGCAAGTAATGAGGAAAGTCAGTTACAATTACACTGTGCGGTCGTAGTTTACACAATCTTAATTATTATTATAATCAAATAGAAGCGCTAAACCACAAGGGTCATACAGCACACAATCTTAAGAAAACAAATATGGCAAACAGTTCAGTTTGTAAAGTGAAAGCCCAGTTATTAATTCTAATACATTATTATTATTATAATCAAATAGATAATTCTAATACAACTCTGTATTATATTACCATCAGGCTACAATAACAGCCTTTCCTGCCCTCCCACTGTCAGGGTTGTATTTCACTTCTCATTACTGTCGTCGGTGTATGTCCGGTTTACGTGCAGCCAGCAATAACAGCTTGGTTGATCAGGCCCTGATCCACCACGAGACCTGGTCACGGACTGACTCCCGAAATCCTCCAGGTTGTGATTCATTGTCAATACTTCACTGGTTGACCCACATGTATCCATATATGACCCTGTGTCCTCTTGTAGGTGTTTATTATATGACCTAGAACAGTTGAACATTTCTTATAATTATTTTGAGAGTATATTACCGAGGCTTTTAAATGCATTATAATCAAAAGAAGCGCTAAACCACAGGGGTCTTAAATGCATTGATCCCATATATTCTTTTGTGCCAAATTATAATCCTTAGTATTTTTTTTTATCTATTAAACTAAGGTTATATTATTATTATTAAAAAAGTTTAAACCTACAAGGGTCAACTAAGGTTTATATTTGATTTTCATTCATCAGAGTCCGGTACAGGGTCCATGAATACATTGCATGTACTATTCTATCAACGATGGTTTACTAGTCAACCTATTGGTAGGATGCCTACTGCTCGTTTTCAAGCAATGCTACCCTAAAAATCAGAAATCAAAGTATCCTATTTTCCCTAGTATGTATATGTTACGTGCTTAGGCCTTCATACTCAGACCATTTCCCAATGAGCAGGTGGTGTCAGCAATTATCGAGGTAATTATTATAATCAAAAGAAGCGCTAAACCACAAGGGTTATACAGCATTATCGAGGTAATTACCCCTTTTCTCTGCTCATTTCCCCGTTTTCTTTTTCTTTACCCTGACTTCAGCCTGTGGGAGTAATTATTATAAACAAATAGAAGCGCTAAACCACAGGGGTTATACAGCGCTGTAGTAGTCATTATGGCTTTATATGATGACCTCTTAATCCCAGGCTGAAACCGAGTGCCCACTTCTTTCCATTATTATTATTATAATCAAAAGAAGCGCTAAACCACAAGGGTTATACAGCGCGGCCCACTTCTTTCCAAATATAACCGATCACTACCCCACCTTCCTAGTTACCAACATATGTAATTACACAAAACTAAAAAAAAAAAAGCACTAAACCCACCAGGGTCATAGTGTTGCAAGACTAGTAAAACCTAATTGTCTCAGAATTATATACTGAGGCTCATGTTGGGATATGTAGGAAAGTGAGATCTTCCAGGAAAAGTAGGCATAAGACAGTTATGCCTGATGTCACCATGGGTGTTTAACATATATTCATAGTTGGGACTATTATTACATTCATGGAAGGGGGGAATGGAGGAGCACAAAACCCATAGGGGTCATATTATTATTATTATAATCAAAAGAAATGCTAAACCACAAGGGTTATACAGCCATAGGGGTCATAGTGGGTTGGGGAATGGAAGGTATTCAGGTTTGATTCAAGTAATTGGACCATTAGTCTAATTCCTTAGAAAAGCCTCTTACCAGCATCAAGGAACTTTGAGGGGATGGGATTGTAAGAAGTGAATGCTAAGGTGTTGGGAAAAGGCACGAGATTAAGACATGCAGAACCTGGTATGTGCAAAAAGAGTTGTCAGTTGGCTTTTGCCAATGACACTGCCTTTGGGAGATTCTGAAGAGAAGTTGCAGAGGTTGGTGGATGAATTTGGGAAGATATGTAGGAAGTAATCTCCCTCTCTCCTACACACCCTAACCTGAGCCTCACTATCCTCATAAAAACTCTTTACAGCCTTCAGTAACTTACTACCTATTCCATACACTTGCAACATTTGCCACATTGCTCCCCTATCCACTCTATCATATGCCTTTTCTAGAGAAGTTTTTATTGCATTTATGGATAGGTGAGCAATGTGGCAAATGTTGAAAGTGTATGGAATAGGTAGTAAGTTACTGAAGGCTGTAATGTTTTTATGAGGACAGTGAGGCTCAGGTTAGGGTGTGTAGGAGAGGGAGATTACTTCCCGGTAAAAGTAGGTCTTAGACAGGGATGTGTAATGTCACCATGGTTGTTTAATATATTTATAGATGGGGTTGTAAAAGAAGTAAATGCTAGGGTGTTGGGGAGAGGGGTGGGATTAAATTATGGAGAATTAAATGCAAGAGGTGTTGGGCTAAAAGATAAAGAAGCAAATACAAAGTGGTAGTTGTCACAGTTGCTTTTTGCTGATGACACTGTGCTTTTGGGAGATTCTGAAGAGAAGCTGCAGAGGTTGGTGGATGAATTTGGTAGGGTGTGTAAAAGAAGAAAATTGAAAGTGAATATAGGAAAGAGTAAGGTGATGAGGATAACAAAAAGAATAGGTGACGAAAGATTGGATATCAGATTGGAGGGAGAGAGTATGGAGGAGGTGAATGTATTCAGATATTTGGGAGTGGACATGTCGGCGGATGGGTCTATGAAGGATGAGGTGAATCATAGAATTGATGAGGGGAAAAGGGTGAGTGGAGCACTTCGGAGTCTGTGGAGACAAAGAACCTTGTCCATGGAAGTAAAGGGAATGTATGAGAGTATAGTTATACCAACGCTCTTATATGGGTGTGAAGCATGGGTGATGAATGTTGCAACGAGAAGGCTGGAGGCAGTGGAGATGTCATGTCTGAGGTCAATGTGTGGTGTGAATATAATGCAGAGAATTCGGAGTTTGGAAATTAGGAGGAGGTGCGGGATTACCAAAACGATTGTCCAGAGAGCTGAGGAGGGGTTGTTGAGGTGGTTTGGACATGTAGAGAGAATGGAACGAGACAGAGTGACTTCGAGAGTGTATAAATCTGTAGTGGAGGGAAGGCGGGGTAGGGGTCGGCCTAGGAAAGGTTGGAGGGAGGGTAAAGGAAGTTTTGTGTGCGAGGGCTTGGATTTCCAGCAAGCATGTGTGAGCATATTTGATAGGAGTGAATGGAGGCATATGGTTTTAATACTTGACGTGCTGTTGGAGTGTGAGCAAAGTAACATTTATGAAGGGATTCAGGAAACCGGCAGGCGGACTTGAGTTCTGGAGATGGGAAGTACAGTGCCGGCACTCTGAAGGAGGGGTGTAAATGTTGCAGTTTTATAACTGTAGTGTAAAGCACCCTTCTGGCAAGACAGTGATGGAGTGAATGATGATGAAAGTTTTTCTTTTTCGGGCCACCCTGCCTTGGTGGGAATCGGCCGATGTGTTAATAAAATAAAAAAAATAATAAATGCAAAATGGGAGTTGACACAGTTACTTTTTGCTGATGATACTGTGCTTATGGGAGATTCTAAAGAAAAGTTGCAAAGGTTAGTGGACGAGTTTGGGAGTGTGTGTAAAGGTAGAAAGTTAAAAGTGAACATAGATAAGAGTAAGGTGATGAGGGTATCAAACGATTTAAATAAAGAAAAATTGGATATCACATTGGAGAGAGGGATTATGGAAGAAGTAAATGTTTTCAGATATTTGGGAGTTGATGTGTCAGCGGATGGGTTTATGAAGGATGAGGTTAACCATAGAATTGATGAAGGAAAAAAGGCGAGTGGTGCATTGAGGTATCTGTGGAGACAATAAACGTTATCCATGGAGGCAAAGAAGGGAATGTACGAAAGTATAGTGGTACCAACACTCTTATATGGGTGTGAAGCATGGGTTGCAAATGCTGCAGCGAGGAGGAGGCTGGAGGCAGTGGAGATGTCCTGTCTAAGGGCAATGTGTGGTGTAAATATTATGCAGAAAATTCGGAATGTGGAAATTAGGAGGTGTGGAGTTACTAAAAGTATTTGTCAGAGGGCTGAAGAGGGGTTGTTGAGGTGGTTTGGTCATTTAGAGAGAATGGATCAAAGTAGAATGACCTGGAGAGCGTATAAATCTGTAGGGAAAGGAAGGCGGGGTAGGGGTCGTCCTAGAAAAGGTTGGAGGGAAGGGGTAAAGGAGGTTTTGTGGGCGAGGGGCTTGGACTTCCAGCAAGCATGTGTGAGCGTGTTAGATAGGAGTGAATGGAGACGAATGGTTTTTGGGACATGACGATCTGTTGGAGTGTGAGCAGGGTAACATTTTGTGAAGGGATTCAGGGAAACCAGTTAATTGATTTAGTTGGATTTGAGTCCTGGAAATGGGAAGTACAATGCCTGCACTTTAAAGGAGGGGGAGCTGGGAGGGACTTTTCTCAGCTGTCGTATCTGAGCTCCTCTGCAAAGACAGTGATTATGTATGAGTGTGGTGAAAGTGTTGAATGATGAAAGTATTTTCTTTTTGGGGATTTTCTTTCTTTTTGGGTCACCCTGCCTCGGTGGGAGACTGCCGACTTGTTGAAAAATAAAATAAAAAAAAAATGTAGGAAAGAGCAAGGTGATGACGGTAAAAAATTTAAATCACGAAAGGTTGAATATCAGATTAGGAGGGAGTATGGAGGAGGTAAATATGTTCAGATATTTGGGAGTGGACTTGTCAGCAGGTGAGTCTATGAAAGACGAGGTGAATTATAAAACTGATGGAGAAAAGATGGGTGGTGCATCAAAGCATCTGTGGCAACAAAGAATGTCATTCACAGAGGCAAAAAGATGAAAGTAAAAAGAGTGTGATACCAACTCATGTGTGTTGCGACTGTTCAAGCAAGAAGGAGTTCTTAAATGTTTTACACTTGGGCAGAATTAGATTTTTTATTTCCTTGCAAAAGATGCAAGATGGCAAGCAAAGCTTGCAGACTTCTTTAATTTCATATCCTCATTGGTACCTTCCCTTTCATTTTTAAAGAATTCTTTATGCAAGTTTACTTCCAATTTAGGTAGTCCGCTCAAAGACTGGGCTGCATTTATATTTTACGACATCTAGATGCATTCCTCGCTGTCCAGAACTCCTACATATAAAAGGCATCTACAAGCACATTCACAAAGTAGGATTCTTGAGTTGCTGCTCAAGAGGCTTGCAGGCTCAGGATGGATGTGCAGGTGTTCTTTTTTATACAGTTGCATATTTTTTCCCCCAGTACAACTTCTGCAGTACAAGTAATGTACAATACTTTCCTCACAAAAATGATCTGCTAACCAGTTGCCCTGAATTTCTTCAATGTTATTACCACAATAATACTCATGTCTCAAGGGCAGTTTGCCATCTCTGATCAATATTTTCACATGCCTAATAGGTTAAGTGTAACTTATTCAGAATTGATTATAATCAAAAGAAACACTAAACCTACAAGAGGCATACAGCACTCAGAATGTTCAGTCACACAATCATAAAGGAACCATATACTTCACCCTTGGAAGTAGTCTTGCAAGCCAGAGATGTTATTGGTTTTTTGATGGCATATGTTTAAAAAAAAAAAAAAAAAAAAAAAAAGTACTTTTAACACCTTATCTACACAAGTTTAGTTTCACCTATCATACCTTATTTTTAAGTCCTGGGATGGGAATAAAAATTTAATTAATAAAGACCATATGTGAAAAAAATTCTGCCTACATACAAAATGAAGTACGTTATCTTTGATATTATAAAATTAAACACTAAACCCAAAAGGGTCATATAGCACTGCAAGGAATATGCAGAGGTTAGGAGGGAGTGAAGGGCAAAAATTTCCAAGAGTAGGAGTACTGGCAGGTAGGGAAGAGGGAAGGAAGTAAATTAAAATCAAATTTGGAGCAATAAAATTAGTTTCTATTAAAATCAGTGTGGGTCTCTGCATTAGAGGTGGGACTTTCAGCAAGGTCAGATATTGTTGGGGTGGTGAAGACATCTGAAGTGGATTCCAAGTGTGCACTGAAACAGGAAAATCTATTAAAATGTGGTGAACTGACAGTGCAACCTGAGTCCTCGCAGAGAAGTGCAAGGTGTTTTTACACGAGGTAATCTGCAAGCAAGATGTATATCACAGATATGAAGGCAGGAGAGTGCAGCCTTTCCAAACACAACAGCAGTGGGAAGAGGGCCAAAAACTCAAAACATGGTTTGACAAAGAACAATTTATTGTGGTCCAACGCAGACCACTGTTCATGCCAGTCTTAGGTGGATTTTAACCATTATTAATGCATTACAGCCAATTACTTTTTTTTTAGTTAATCATTAAAATAACACAAAAGGCACCTCATGAGCCGCTAGACTATTCAGAATCCGAGTCATGTGTCACATGGAGAAGTAACACACAAGAATTTTTGTAGTTTATTCAGTGACTACAAGCAACAGGTGCTACTTATAGTATTGAAATAATATAAATTATATATGCCATGGTTGAAATATAAATCATAAAAAGGTTACTTATGAAAGCACAAAATAAATTTACACTAGTCAGAATTATGTCTGGACGTTAGCAACAACAGAAGTGTTATTAATGGAGTTGCTAATGAAAAGGGTTAATCAAATCTTATTTATATGAGCATAACCCTGCCAAAAAACTATTTGGCAATTGGTATTTAATTTTTAAAAACACAGTTTAAACTGACATTTGAATTCAAAGCAGAATTTCAGTAAGGAAACTATGAAACAAGTATCTTAATACTGTCATATAATAAACAATACAAATTATTACATATTGACACTCAAATGGTATTTGGAAATTATGTTTACCAAAAATACCAAGTATAATACGTACACAAATGCAAGATACAAATGACGCAGATACAAGAAGACACTAGCGCATAAAAATTAGGAACTTTAAAACATAGTAGATGCAATTACATATGAATGGCAGCAATGTGAAACCTAATTGCAATCATTACATAATCCAAGAATATATTACATAAAAAAGTAATACAGATTAACCCAACAAACTTTAAAAGGCTGTAGTATCCACAGATGTACATGACAGCCATACAATAAAAAAAGGTAGGTGCCAAGAACTTCATAAATAAAGTAATTTTACCAGTGATTATGCTAACCAGGGAAAAACTAAATACAATGTTCTAAACTATCCCATATACACCATGGAACCCAAACAACAATGTGGGTGTCTGTATTAAGACACTAGTTCAGTCCTCCTGATGAGAACAAAAGAACTTTCTTCTGTTGCTTCTTCTTCTTCTTCCCCTTTTTGCCTGCTTCCACAGTTGATGCTACTTCTGCCTCAGCTGTAAATAGTAAAGAGCTTTATGATTTATAAAATACTAACAATAAAAATCTGTTTGCTTTATGCTGGCAATGGCTCTTAAGTTCTAAATTGTATTCAATGGAGTGGAGGAGTAAAATACACGATACAGTAGGGTCCTGTTTTATGGCATTTTACCTTACGGCGTTCCGCTAATGTCTGAAAACTTTCCAAAATTTCGTGTTTTAAAGGGTGTGTAAAGGTAAAAAGTTGAAAATTAAAAAAAGATAAAAGTGATGAGGGTATCAAACGATTTAGATAAAAGACAAATTGGATATCACATTGGAGGGAGGGAGTATGGAAGTGAATGTTTTCAGATATTTGGAAGTTGACTTGTCAGCGGATGGGTTTATGAAGGATGAGGTTAACCATAGAATTGATGAAGGAAAAAAAGGCGAGTGGTGCGTTGAGGTATCTGTGGAGACAAAATACTATCTATGGAGGCAAAGAAGAGAATGTATGAAAGTATAGTGGTACCAACACTTATATGGGTGTGAAGCTTGGGTTGTAAATGCTACAGTGAGGAGGCAATGGAGATGTCCTGTCTAAGGGCAATGTGTGGTGTAAATATTATGCAGAGAATTCGGAGTGTGGAAATTAGGTGGTGGTGGTGTGGAGTTACTAAAAGTATTAGTCAGAGGGCTGACGAAGGGTTGTTGAGGTGGCTTGGTCATTTAGAGAGAAAGGATCAAAGTAGAACGAGTTGGAGAGCGTATAAATCTGTAGGGGAAGGAAGGCGGGGTACGGATCGTCCTCAAAAAGGTTGGAGGGAGTAAAGGAGGTTTTGTGGGCGAGGGGCTTGAACTTCCAGCAAGCGTGCATGAGAGTGTTAGATAGGAGTGAATGAAGATGAATGGTTTTTGGGACCTGACGAGCTGTTGGAGTGTGATTTTTTTTTTTTTTTATTAACACATCGGTCGATTCCCACCAAGGCAGGGTGGCCGGGATTCAGGGAAACCGGTTAGCCAGACTTGAGCCCTGGAAATGAGAAGTACAATGCCTGCATTTAAAGGAGGGGGTTTGGGATATTGGTAGTTTGGAGAGACTTCTAAACTGTCGTATCTGAGCGCCTCTGCAAAGACAGTGATTATGTATGAGTGAGGCGAGTGTTGAATGATAAAGTATTTTCTTTCTTTTGGAGGATTTTCTTTCTTTTTGGGTCACCCTGCCTTGGTGGGAGACAGCCGACGTGCTAAAAAAAGAAGTAGAAGAAATTTGAGCATAGGAAAGCCATCAAGCCAACAGAGATGGATAATTTAATCTATTAGCAAATAGCATATCTGCAAAAATGTTGGATAATCATACTCTGCAAATGTGAAAGCCAGCAAATCTGTAATGCCAACCATAAATACAGTAATAAATTATCTAAGTATTAACCAAATGCAGATCTTTAAATAGAAAAATATTTCAACTAATCAATTATTCACCTGCAGATTTCTTTGCTGCAGCATCCATAGCCCTGGCCACAGCATCACTAAAAGCATGCTTAAATTCTGGCACTGCCAAACACTCTTCTTCATCACTGCAGTTACCAGCATTTGTAGAAGATTCACCCTGCAGATTTGCTCGTTTTCCTTCCCAAGTCCTGCTACTAATGCCAGAAGAGCAACCTGTAAATGCAGTGACTAAAGTTATATATAATTTTTTCTTTCAACAAGTCGGCAGTCTCCCACCAAGGCAGGGTGACCCAAAAAGAAAGAAAATCCCCAAAAATAAAATACTTTCATCATCATTCAACACTTTCACCACACTCATACATAATCACTGTCTTTGCAGAGGCGCTCAGATACGACAGCTGAGAATAGTCCCTCCCAGCTGTCACTATCCCAGACCCCTCCCTTTAAAGTGCAGGCATTGTACTTCCCATTTCCAGGACTCAGTCCAACTAAATCAATTAACTGGTTTCCCTGAATCCCTTCACAAAATGTTACCCTGCTCACACTCCAACAGCTCGTCAGGTCCCAAAAACCATTCGTCTCCATTCACTCCTATCTAACACGCTCACACATGCTTGCTGGAAGTCCAAGCCCCTCGCCCACAAAACCTCCTTTACCCCTTCCCTCCAACCTTTTCTAGGACGACCCCTACCCCGCCTTCCTTCCCCTACAGATTTATACGCTCTCCAAGTCATTCTACTTTGATCCATTCTCTCTAAATGACCAAACCACCTCAACAACCCCTCTTCAGCCCTCTGACAAATACTTTTAGTAACTCCACACCTTCTCCTAATTTCCCCATTCCGAATTTTCTGCATAATATTTACACCACACATTGCCCTTAGACAGGACATCTCCACTGCCTCCAGCCTCCTCCTCGCTGCAGCATTTGCAACCCATGCTTCACACCCATATAAGTGTTGGTACCACTATACTTTCGTACATTCCCTTCTTTGCCTCCATGGATAACGTTTTTTGTCTCCACAGATACCTCAATGCACCACTCGCCTTTTTTCCTTCATCAATTCTATGGTTAACCTCATCCTTCATAAACCCATCCGCTGACACGTCAACTCCCAAATATCTGAAAACATTTACTTCTTCCATAATCCCTCTCTCCAATGTGATATCCAATTTTTCTTTATTTAAATCGTTTGATACCCTCATCACCTTACTCTTATCTATGTTCACTGCCAGTGTTTCGGACGTATATATACTAAAAAATTCTAGCTGCTTCAAATCAAGCAGGAGAAAGCTGGTAGGCCCACATATGAGAATGGGTGTGTGCGCTGTATAAAAAAAAATCCTGCAGCACGCAGTGCATAATGAGGAAAAAAATACTCAGTGTTTTTGGATTAAAACGCCGACCGAGGTGTATTTTCGTATAGTATTTATGGTTGTATTCTCTTTTTCGTGGTCTCATTTGATAGAATGGAAAACATATTACAGAAATAGAGATGATTTTGATTAGTTTCATAATGAAAATGACCTTGAAATTGAGCTCAAATTAGTAGAAATGTTCGATTTTTGCCAATGTTCAAGAGTACACAAATCACGCCATACGTCCAATACACGTCAACTGGCGAGTCTAATATTCTTACACAAGTGCACTGATATTATTTATACCATTTTTACAATAATGCAGTAGTCTGCATAACAGTAAATCTTCTATTTTTTGTGTGAATAAAAAATAAAAATAGAAAGCAAGAGTAATATAAGAGGGGCCTCAAGACTTGACTAATCGATAGAACAAATGGAGTTCTAAAGAAATAGCTATGAGTTTGGTCAACTGTAACAATGGAATTGGCCGAAAATAGAGCTCAAAGTCGGCGAAATCGCTGATGCATATATATCGCCGACATCGCTAACTTCACAAGAGCATAATTCCGTAAGTTTTCCATAATATTTCGTACTTTTGGTGTCATTACCATCACGAAAAGATTCTCTCCATTTCATAAGAAAAAATAATTTTTTTCCCCAAAATTTTGCGACATTGAATGACATTTTCAGAATGGGGCCTCCAACAGTCAAAGGGTTAAATAATATGTACTTTGTTTCAAAATACAGTGGACCCCCGGTTATCAATCGTTCTTCTTATCGGCCAACTCGCTTATAGGCCTGAAAGGGACACGTCCACCCGCCCGCAGGCAGCCTCTCGCGTCAGTCTGGCTTTGTCTGTGGGCGAGTGAGGAATTTTCTGCTCATTCATCCAAACATTTTGCTATAATCCATTGATTTTGGTGGTTATTCATTAATTGCAACTGCGAAATAAGTAACTATGGCCCCAAAGAAAGTTCCTTTGGTAAAGAAAGTGAGAAACACGATGGAAATTAAAAAAGAAATCTTTCTTCTTCTTTCAACAAAATAGCTGTATCCCACCAAAGCAGGGTAGCCCATAAAAGAAAAACAAAAAGTTTACCTTTTTGACTTTAGTAAAGTAGACAGGAGAAGGGGTTACTAGCCCCTTGCTCCTGGCATTTCAGTCGCCTCTTACGACATGCATGGCTTACGGAAGAATAATTCAGTTCCACTTCCCAATGGAGAAAAGAAATAACCGAGAAATATGAGAGTGGTGTGCGGGTGTTGGAACTTGCCAGGATGTATGGGAAAAACAAATCAACAATCACTTCTATCCTGGCAAAGAAAGAACAAATCAAGGAAGCTAATGTTGCGAAAGGCATAAATGTGCTAACGAAACAAAGGTCATAAATAATGGAAGATATGGAGAAGTTATTGTTGTGGATCACTGAAAAACAATTAGCAGGAGACAGTGTTGTGGAGTCTATTATTTGATAGAAGGCAAGGCAGTTGCACGAGGATCTTGTAAAGAAAATGCCTGGAACAAGTGCTGATGTTAGTGAATTTAGGGCCAGCAAAGGCTGGTTTAAGAGATTTAAGAAGCGTAGTGGCATACAGAGTGTGGTAAGGCATGGTGAGGCTGCAAGTTCTGACAAATGTGCAGCTGAAAAATATCTGAGTGAATTCAAGGGGGTACATAGAGGCTGAAAAATTACAACCCCAACAAGTGTTCAATTGTGACAAAACAGGCCTCTTTTGGAAGAAAATGCCAAAGAGGAACTACATTACACAGGAGGAAAAGGCACTGCCAGGACACAAGCCTATGAAAGACAGGCTTACTCTTTTGTTCTGTGCTAATGCTAATGGGGATTTCAAAGTGAAGCCTTTACTGGTGTATCACTGAAAATCCCTGAGTGTTCAAGAAAAACAATGTCTTCAAGAATAAATTGTGTGATGTGGAAAGCTAATAAGGCATGGGTCACAAGGCAAATTTTCAGAGTGGGTCAATGATGTGTTTGGCCCAAGTGTGAAAAAATACCTCCTGGAAAAGAAATTGCCACTTAAGTGCCTCCTGGTAATGTACAATGCTCCTGCTCATCTTTCAGACTTGGTAGACCAATTGTCTAGGGACTTCAGTTTTATAACAGTGAAGTTCTTTCAACACGTCAGCCGTTTCCCACCGAAGCGGGGTGGCCCAAAAGGAAAAACTAAAGTTTCTCCTTTTACATTTAGTAATATATACAGGAGAAAAATGACGACACAAAACTTAACTCCAATGTTGTTTGAGGTAGTAATATAGGGGCACTGAGACCAACGCCACCCTCTGCCACCATCTCATGCAAGGCAAGTGTAAATATTTCTTATTTATAAATTACGTACATTGTTTCAGTGTGAATTAGTGCTGGTGGCCTGCTGCCTCCTCCACCAGCAGTATATGTACGGCTTATGGTCAGTGGCCCTTATAAACCCAACAATAACTACTGCCAGTTCCCTCATACATAATGACATTTTATTCATTCTAGAATACATATATATCATGTTTCTATGTTATTAATATTGTTTATTATGTCATATTAGATGAATTGTGATAGATAAATAAGCCGTAGAGTTTATATTAGTGTCATATTGAAGGGCTATCTTGTCCTGCCTCCAAACAAACTCTCATGCCTCTCTTATATGCCAACAAGTGTCTTCAATAAAGGTAAAACTGATTCAAATGTTCATTTATCCATTAAAATTAGTGCTTTATATTTATTTCTCATTGTTTTCTGTATGTAAAACTATAGTATTTCTTTAAAAAAAATGAATTTTTGGTGAATATTTTTGGGTGGAAACTGATTACAGTGGACCCCCGCTATTTGAACGGCTCGGCAATAGAACATATGTACCGTCATTAGAACAAGAAAATCGATATCGCCATGAGAACAAAATATCACGATTCGAACAAGTGCGTCGGAGACCTGTCCGCCCAGGCGCTTGGGTGCCTCACCGCGCAGGCATGGAGAGCCAGTCCCGTGTTGTTTACACTCGAGAGAACAATACCCTGCACACTCATCCAGACATTTCACAATTATAATTGTTTGGAGTTTGTTCATTAAGTGAGAGGCAGTGGTGAAGGTTCGGGAGTTTTGTAAACAAACCAGTTGTTGTTGCTGTTACCCGCCTGGACACGTATGATTTCTGTTCACTCCGTGAAGCCGACTGGAAGTGATCTAATGCAGTTAGCATTACAAACTGTTTTCTCTTATACTAACACGTCTGAAGGAGGAAAGAATGGGAAGATGTTTTCATAGCTGGACCAAGTATGCCCGCCACCACCATCCTCCCCAGCCACCACATTCTTAATGACATACATATTTTATTCATTCTAGAGTGTATATCAGGATTTTATGTTATTTATATTGTTTATTATGTCATATTAGATTAATTGTGATAGATAAATAAGCTGTCGAGTTGATAATAGCTTCATAGTGAAGTACTATTTTGTCATGGCTCCTTACAGCAGGAATGGATTAATTGTATTTCCATTATTTCTTATGTGAAATATTAAATCGCCTTTCAAACATTTCATGTTAAGAACAAGCTCCTGGAACGCATTATGTTCGAATAGCGAGGGTCCACTGTCATTGTATTTACATTATTTCTTATGGGAAATATTAGTTCGACTTTCTGCCAGTTCGAGTTGAGGCCTAGCTCCTGGAATGGATTACGGCCGATACTCAGGGGTCCACTGTAATTGTTTTGTGATTGTAAAACTATAGTTATTCTTTAAAAAATGTATTTTTTGTGAATATTTTTGGGGGTCTGGAACGGATTAATTATTTCTTATGGGGAATATTATTTCGCTTTTAGGCCGACCTTCTGGAACGGATTATGGCCAATAACCGAGGGTCCACTGTATACCAATAAAATTATAATGTACTGTATAAAATAAAAATAAAAAATTCACCGGTGGGTGACTGCAATACAAAAAACAATCCTACTTTACACATGACATGATGGGTATAGTTCCTCTGACCTTGTGTTGGATTAAAATAGCAACTTTAGGACATTTTCTGGGGGTTTTGTGGTTTTAGTGGGGGTTTCTTGGTGCCAATTAATAGATCATAAGATATACTAGTGAAATCAAAAAGCTTTTGACTGATTTTAGACAAAGTGCCCTGAAAAAGGCCTCCAAATAACAGAAATGATCAATGATTGATTTTCCCTGGGTTGGGGTTGTCCCCTTCATCTATTTTCTGGGTTTTTACTAGATCTGCTTCAATTACAATAGTACCTTGGTACTCTTAACAGCTCCCAACTCAAACAATACGCTTTGTTCGGTGTATAAAAAAAAAAAAAAAAAAAAGGGCCTGGTAGTCAACCATTTGTTCGGCACTTGACCAAACAAACAATACCTGCCAGAACTTCGCTGTAAACTATTTTGTGTTTCTTCGCATTTTTTGTTTTGTTTTTTTATATTATTTGTATAAATAAGTCACCATGGGGCCTAAGAGGGTTAGTGATAACAGCCAACCAAAAAGAACATTGGTTCAAGTCGCAATAGTTCCGCTCTGTTCGGCACTAACAGATCGGCAGTCAAACAGTCTTCTGGAACAAATTAAGTTTGAGTACCGAGGTACTACTTTATTGGAATGGCCTAAAATTTTTGGTTATGGTTTATTGGCGAAGAAATAGGGAAAAATATCGATTTGTTTTACGGGATTAAAAATGGAGGGCAAATGCATAATAGGAGAGGCCCGAGGATGTGACTAATGAAGTGAGAGAAGATTGCTTTAGTGGCTGGAAGGCCCCATTGTTTGTTTTGGACTTTAAACTGGAATTTGTTTAATTGTAAAATTGGCCAAATTATAGACTTCTGGGTAGTTCTGATAGATAAATGGGCCTTTTCTTGCTTTCAATGAATAGTTTGGAATTCATACTAGTGAAATTGGCACAAACAAGGTCATTTTGAGCAACTGAATTTGCCTAAAATAAGCCTCAAAGTGGGTAAAAATCACTTGAATGAAGCTTTTTCCTGACCTCCAACCACAAGCTTTCATAATTCCAAAGGTATTACATCAAATTTTGCATTTTTTTTTTTTGGTGTCATTACCTTAAGAAAAAGTTCTCTACGATACAATTTTTTAACGGGCTTCCAATTTAGGGGGTGTTGAGAGTGAAAGGGGTTAAAAGAGTGACAAGGCCTGCACAATCAAATAGTATTTATGTAAAAGAACTGGCATTTACCTTTGCTTTACCCATTACAGTGGTACCTCTACTTACGAGCAAAATTCGTTCCAGTCGGCTATTCAAGTGCCGATACCGAAGGAATTTTTTCCCATAAGAAATAATGAAAATTAGATTAATCCATTTCAGACCCCCAAAAATACACTTACAAAAGCACTTACAAAAATACACTTGCATAATTGTTCGAGTTGGGAGCTGCTCGTAAGTCGAGGTATCACTGTACTGGTTTTAAGGTTTCTGGTACCCTCACAGCTCAGCCTGAGGCAAATTTTCACTGCTGACCTCCAGGTCAACCAAACTGCTAATGTTAGTGACTTGTAGGCTCACACAGCCATCACAATCCAGTTTAATATCATTTATTGTTAAAAATTATTATAGAAGGAAAAAGAACCATATTTATTTTAATGGAGACAAAAAAAAAAATTGAAATTAAAAAAATCTGCTTTGTCATGTGATTATACTAAATATACCATGCAGAGGAAATATACATCAATGAGGAAAAATGAAGGTGCTTGATAACCTCTCATCCAAGTAATTCTTAACCCTTTCAGGGTCTGTGCCATAGTATTATGGCTTTGAAGCCAGGGTCCATGCCGTAGTACATGATGAGCTCAGCTCACTCAGATAAGCTGTGAGCGGTGAATTTGGAACTAAAGATGATAGAATGAGTCAATGCAGTAAGTGTGCACCATATAAAATAATTCTTACAGCACAGTGCATAACGAGGAAAAAAATAACCGAGATTTTTTTATTTAAAACAGCAACTTTGCAGTGTATTTTTGTATAGTTTTCATGGCTGTATTCTCGGTTTCTTGGTTTCATTTGATAGAATAGAAGATATATGATATATTTCATAAATGGAGTTGATTTTGATGGTTTTAAGAACTCAAAATAGCTTGAAATTCAGCTCAAAGTAGCGGAAATTTTAGATTTTTGCGATGTTCAAGAGTAAACAAATCACATTACTCATC